>CAEFZY010000016.1:0-46931 GCA_903066815.1 Brachyrhaphis roseni
GTGAAGACCACAGTGGTGCCTGTGGTCATCGGGACCCTCGGGGCAGTCACCCCCAAACTGGAACAGTGGCTACAACAGATCCCAAGATATTGCGCAGAACCCTCAAGCTCCCAGGCCTCTGGTAGAGGACCCGAGCTAAGAGGAAGAAACACCACCCGCGGTGGGTGAGAAGGGAATTTATATATATATATATATATAAAAAATAAATAAAACAAAGTTTTACCATAGCTAACTGTTTCCCCCTTTTAGCACAACCAATGTTGAAGTTTTAGTTCTGGAATCTCGTTTTGTACCCATGGTCTTAAAGGCAAGAGGTTTAGGAGGGAGACCCAGACATCCGTTTCCCCAGCGACATCCTCCATCTCATTCTGGGGGATCCCAAGGCGTCGGATCGGATAAATGTTCCCTCTAACAAGTTCTTTCCGGGGGGGTTTCGTCCCAATGGGGCGTACCCAGAAAACCTCCGCAGAGAGGCGCCCAGGGGCCCTCTTGATCCACATCAATTGACTCCTTTTGACGCAGAGAACCAGTGGCTTTACTTTGAGTTGACCCCCAACTGTTGGAGCTCATCAACCAATTGATAAGGCTAACTCCTTCCACCCTTCAGAGGAAGCTCATTTGTGTCCAGGATCTCATTGTTTCGGTCATGATGCATGTCTTGTGAACATACATGAGGTCAAAATGTTCATGGCCCAGTGCATTAAGAGCTTTGCTTTTCGAGCAACGCCCGCACTACTGCAGTTGAATCCGTCTGTCCATCTCCTGCTCCATCCTTCCACTATGACACCAAAATACCCACTGTAGAGAGAGCACTTCACTTTATCCTGGTTGACAACAATTCCCTCTGACTAAAGACTCTCCCATACTTCCTTCACAGCCAAACAGATGATGTGAAATGTTTCAATTCACTCACTTTCCCGCTGCAGTATCCGTCATGGACCTTAAATTCTTGAATTCTTGACTTCAAACAAATTCTTGAACTCCAGTAAAAAAATGGAAGAAATGAAATGCTTTTTCTTGTGTTTGGACAAACACAAGAAAAAGTGTTCTTGTGGTTTTTCTGCTTGGCCATAGGCCAAGCAGAAAAACTGCAATATATGGACTTGTCAAAAGATGAACTCAGATATTCTACACTAATTAGAAATTCAATTTCGGACCCGTCACTGTACCAGTGAAACCAAAAGTCTCATCTCATTCTTGTGAACCCGGCGTTTCACATTGTCTTCACTTGTATCGCCATCACTACAAACCTCATTAGTTTGTTATATCCAAACCATATTTTGTGTCGTTCCTCATCATCTCTACCGTTTTCTGTTTGTGTTTTGTACCACAATCCCAGCTGGAACAAGGGGCACCTCTGTTGTTGAGGATCTTGTGGGGCCACATCTGCTCAGCAGCTGTATGACCTCACAGTTATTGATGCTTGTTTTGGTTGCAGCCATGCCAGCTCCCAGGCAGCTAGCTGGATGTTATCAGTAGCCCCTTTTACGCCAGTTGATAAAAGGAATCTGTGCAGAGCGAGCTCCTGACAGATGATTTGTTACTGATTGCAGATATTTGATTTATCCAATTGCCCTCACGCCCCTAAAGTGAAATTCTATAATTTAGGACTTTGGAAAACGTAATATTCACAGTACTTGGCAAAGATTAGCCAATAATAATTTGGACCATCTGAGTAACTTACTGTAATCCTGACTTTACAGTTGAAGTGGTCTGTTAATTAACCCAGTTTATTTAGAAATTACAAAAATTACAGATCTAGTGACAGATACTGTGTGTGACTCATGTGTTAAATCATTCTGATGTATTCAGTGCTGCAGAAAACTCCTTTTATTTCACCCAGTTTTTTTAATATTTATTTAACCATTAGAAATACAAAAAAATATCTGGAATTTATTAACATTCATAATCAGATTGTGTTTTTTTTTTATTTACAATGTTAATTTAGTTTCAGATTTAAGTGATGTGAGACTAAATAATTCAATATTTAGGTTCTTGAAATATGTAGTTGAGTTATCTGGAGTTGAGCAATATGGACATAAATTTCACAATATATTTTTGTGCATTGAGCTGTTTGATCATTAATTAATTTAGCATAATACAGTTTCAAATTAAAAGTTTAGTTTCAAAAATAGTATCTATTTCAGTAGAAATTTAAAGATAAAAAGAGAAAATAAATTGTAAAACATAAAGAATAACTCGTCTTAAAAAATCTTCATAAGCTGAATGTTGAAATAAAAACAGTGCAGGACTTAATAGAAACACAATTTATCAAATAGCAATATGTTGATGTACAAATCCTATTTGCAGGAACTACTGTTTATAAAATGATACCATTCAAGTTTATTTTACTTTTATCTCTTTTTCATCTTGTAAAAATGCTTCAGTAACGGTGACCCTCATACAACATGGTAGACCACATTTATTGTATTATAATAATTGTGATTTGCAAAAAACAAGGTTCAAACTGTAATCCCCATAAGCTAACTGCAGGTTATCAGCTACTAATTATTAAAAGCTAAAGTTAGCATCGGCTTCATAGTTCTACAAAGTATTAATTCACTGAATTTAAAACCCAACCTTTGCCGTCGTTATTGACATTTTCTTTTTCTCAATAAATTCGTAAAATTATTTTATCGTGCAGCACTCGACAAATCATTCATCTTAGTCTGGCAATCCACTGGATGGCTACGAGTTTTGCTGTTGCCTCGAGAAAAAGACATTTGCCTGTCTGCACTGTCCAGTACAATGTTTGGTGTAGAGGGGATTTTGGTGTGAGGCCTTCTGTCAGGAGTTAAGCTTATGCCTTTAGCATACCAGGACATTTTAGGACAATTTCATGTCCCCGACTGTCTAGGAAGAGTTTAGGGAAAGCCTCTTGCTGTTGGACCCTGATGGCACACCACTGCACAAAGCAAGGTCCATAAAGATATAGACAAGTGTTTGTAGAATAATTTGACCAGCCTCGAGAGTCCTGACCTCAACTCAATGGAACACTTTTGGGATGAATTAAAGTTTAAACTTTGTGCAAAGCAGCGTAATGCAACATCAGTGTCTTAGCAATTATTCAGGAATAAAATAAAATTGCTCAGAAATTTGTATTCTATTTCTCTAATTTGTGTTAAAACAATATGCCTGCTTCTGTATCTGTTTCTGTTGAGTTCAAATTGAGTTAAACTTGTTCATAACGCCGAAGCCAAACCTCAGCTCTTATTAGCGGCGGATCCAAAAGCCGTTCTGAATCGGCTGCGGATGGAGCTCAGCACATAACAGTCAGGTCTGAAAGCATTTCTTCGATGTATCACTTCCTGTTTTCCTTTCCCAGGGCGAGAGCTGCTCCGAGAATAGTGTCTGAATGAGCAACCATGATGGTATCCATGGTGCTGAGGAAAACCTCTCGTCCTGGCTTCTGGGCCTTCTGGGCACCAACCACTTCATCTGTTACTGCCCAATGACAATGGCTGTTAAGACTCCTCTCACCCTTAACCAGCCAATCAGAGAAGCCACGAAGTTGCCTGCACTCTTGTTTTATTTTGCCACAGCCAAAGTCAGCGTAGGTCTCCATGTTTGGGATGGGATTAGCTAAGAAGGAATTAATTGACTTGGGTGTGCAAATTTGCTTGGGAGTGTCTGAGTATATTCATACATTTGCTAGATAGAAGTGGGAGTTTATCTTTTTTGAAATATTTTCCAGTGGAAAAACAATTAGCATTTGCACATATATTTCAGCTCCCACCCCCACATAGTATTTAAACAGGTTAAAGCAGTATGTGATTGGGTGTCTTAGAGAATCTTGCAGATAATGCTTCCTCTTTATATGGATTAAAGGCCGTCTAAGGTTGGACAAAGCTGTCTTAAAATATCAAATGCCAATCAAAGCACAGAAATGTGTAGAAAGTAACCGATTAGACTTGCTGTTGGAGGATAAAAGAAACTAAGTTGTGAAAGGTCAGTTTAAAGAATAGTTTCAATCTTCATTATGTTTAAAATCTAGCTTTCAGTTTCAGCTTGACTTTGTCTTGTTGTTAATGTACCGTTTTTATATGCAAATCAAAGTCATTTCAAAGGATTTTGGATATACCACATGTTGATTGATCACATGGATGAAAACAGATGCACGACAAGGCAATCACGCTCTCATTTCATTTATTTAAATGTCTCAAGTTAATTTCAAAATAATGTTTTAGAATTATGAGAAACAATCAGAAAATAAACGACAAAAACAAACCACAAATCTGGAGAAAATCTGAACACTCCACACAGAAACACGCCGGCCAAGATCTGAACTGGCAACCTTCTAGAAGTAAAAGATGAGTTATTTGGTATCAGGTTAGGTCTTAGGTCTGTCATATGTTTGGCATGGCACACTTTCAATCTGTTAATAAGAAGCATGACCAAGCAAGAAGTCCTCGTCGACATCATGACTACAAGCCTTAGGGACACAGAGCAAGAAGAGCCTGTTGATGTTATGGCTGTGAGCCTTAAAGGCAAAAAGGCATTGTTCACATCATGACCATTAGTCTTACAGACAAAAAACAAGGAGAACTTGTTGGTGTCATGGCTGTTAGCCTTAAGGACACAAAGCAGAAAGCACAAAGTTTTGTCTGTCCACATTTTGGACACAAACTAAGTACTTGTCTCCAGCATTCCACTTGTAAGACCTAAAGCAAGCAGCCCTTTTTTGTGTCATGACCTGATATGTTGGATAAGGAAGGAAGAGTCTGCATACTGTTCCTTTACCTGCAACTTTTCATGCAGTTAACTGGATTGCTTAATAATACTCATGAGGAGTTTGTTGGCACTGCAAGGCCAATCGTGAAAGGTCAAGAAACCTTTTGAATACCTGGATCACGACAAGCTGAAGGAATCAATCTAGGACCAACCAATAGGGCAGAGGTCATGCCGGTAAAATGTGATATTCTCTGTTTCTGCATTCTGATAGACAATGTAGTTGGGGCAGATTGTGAACAGAGTCTAAACAACATAATGGAAAGAGAAACTTGATAAATCTGCCGTTTCATAATCTCAACGCACTTTTCTGACCCTGCATGCAGATCAAAAGGAAATGACAGAAAACAAATTGACTAGAGCAGCTTTTATGTTTTATGTTGACCAGTGATTTTCCCGTCAAAGAAAAGTAACAGTCTGAAGTCCTTCCCTATGCTTCATGCAAATGTTTCCAATACAACTCAGCCACAGAACGTTTCTCCCTCACACATTTAGCTATTTATTTAGCGAGGCAGTCCAGAGCTTAATCCATCAAGCCTTAAATCGTAAACCTATTTCTTTGATTAGTGGAGGGCCAAATACCGTTAGCCATGTGCGGTGCATGTGTGCAGAGGCTTACTCCACTATGCAAAATTTGCTTTCGAGACTTCACCCGGAGACTCGGTGGGAAAAGTTTCAACAGAAAGGAGAAAAATTGAGTTTGTAAAACGTTGCATAATTTATGAGTGATTTCTGTAAAAAAAAAAAAAAAACGATTCATGTTTATTGGCAGAGCGCTGTTGCTTGACATTAACAGCAAAGCAGATAACTCTTAACGCTCCAGTTTTTGACACTTCTATGGATTATAATCTCACTTGATTATTTATCTGTTCAGATATTTTGATATTTTATGGCTGCAGTCAGTAAGTGACTCTCAGTCCATTGCTTACTCAGACTTCTCGCGCTCACTTTTAAATGAAATGCAGCTGTGCTTTCTGCACGGTGTTCTGCTGGAGCGTTGACCGGGACCTGCCCATCTGAATTTTTGTTTTTCCACACATGGTCAGCAGGCTACTTGTGCAGGGTCCATTTATTGCGCCATTTGTGTCATGTCTCATGCTTAGAAGGAATGTAAAGACCAACAAACACCAGCTATTCCTGCCCGAGGTCAACCTGCTGCCGTTCAGCATACCTCCAAGGAAAACTCTACCTGGTGCAAAGGAATGATGGAGGGAAAGCCGTCCAACTGTATTCAGAAAACTTATATTGTGTGGCAAGTCAGAAAAAAAGGGAATTTAAAGTGGTTTAGAAATGGGAATCAGATTTATCTGCTTGCCAATGCCAGTACCCTGTTAGCAGCATCCTGGTGTTTGGAGCCACCAGGGTTGACTGATCAATAGACCTTAGGGAGCGAGATGGAATGTAAAGCCGGGTGACTCACAAACCCCCCTGCATCTGTTGGCCAGAAGGAGAACTTTCACATTTCCACTTGTCCCTACATTTCTTCAACTCCCACAAATCACACTAGAATAGTTTAAAGACTTTCTAATTCAATTTTAAAGCGAGTAGTGAAGTCTCTCTTTAAAAATGATTCAATCCATTCTGTGTGAAATGTATGGCTAAATCAAGAAAGCTATCTGAAAAGTTTAGAAAAAAAGCAGATCAGTGTTTTGCATGCAGAGGCAAAAGGATACAAAAAGAAAGCAAAGGCCCTGAGGTTTCAGCTTTCACAGTTAGATACTGAACACTCCAGTGCTCCGTGCCTGACCACTACTGACACCAAAACGGACGAGAAGCCGGTTCCAGATTGCTCCCAATTGTACGTGTAGATGCCAAAAAAGGGTTTTAGGACTTTGCTCAGTGGAACGATAAAATTAAAGTGGAGCCGAACTGAAGATGGGGTCAATCTAGTATTAGGAAATCCTGGGAGAACGTATCGCTGTCTGTAAGGACGGAAGCTGCAGCTTCTGTCATGCGGGCGTCATTAAACCTTCAAACAGGAAGAGAATCCCCAGCATGTGTCAAAGTCCACCGAGTTCTAAAGACGCCAGAGTGGCTGTCATGGTGGTAGAGACTATTGAAAAATCACAGGCCAGTTTGATTGTCAGCAAGAGGAAATTGGGACACTTTTTTTGTTTGCAAAGTTTCTTGAGGGGCTTCTTGATATTTATTGGGTCTGAATTGAATAGCAGGACATCTCCAACGTGTGCTGAAGATGTGAATGACGTTTGGAAACTGAGTTCCACATACAGTGAGCTTTTGTCTTTAGACTTAAGCTGATAAAACAGATTGTACGTCACAGCTTCCTGCATGTATGTTAAACTTATATTTTTTTAATTTTCCATTAATGAAAACATTTGTTTGGAGAAAACAAACCTTACTGTGTCTTACTTTTTTTTTTGTCTCCACTTTGGTTAATACCATCCATATATTTCTGGAATTTTCAAATGTTTTTTTTTTTTTTTGCTTGTTGGTCCCACACATCCTAAGATTCCTTTCCCAGAAGTGGAGTTGTTGTCCCTTCCTTTTGAGAATCTCTGGGAGTCTGACTGAGTCATTAAGTAGCCAAGCCACGGCCTTTCACAAGGCCCTCACTGTCCTGGAGGCCAGAGACTGGGGATAACTCAATTTGCCTTCTCCGACCAGCTCGCTCTGTCTCTCCCAGTCTTGTCTTCTGCTCTGCTCTGTGCAAATGCAGAAAGGCACGGTGACGTAAGAAAGCAATTTACTTTAATGTTATGTAGACGTATTGCTGTCAACAGGCCAAAAGAAATAGCGTTGAGTCGAGGGGTTCTTCCGCGGAACGTACATGCGACCTCATGCTTCATGTCGCTGAAAAAATGCTAAACTTGGGTTTTGCTTTTTCGGTTTCCCAGGCGGAGTTCTCAGAGATCAACCTGGCCTCTTACGTCAACTCAGGATGCATGGTGGACATGCAGGTCAACAAAGGCGGCTCCAAAGTCGTCAGGTGAGTTATTAGAGATAACGCTCAGGACAGATGATGCAGTTTTGTCAAGAAAAACTAAAAGAATAAACAAAAGAAAAAAAAACCCAGAAAAGTTACAGTTGGAGAATAAACTTTGTTGAATTTCTCATAGCACAAATGATGTTTTCACTGTATCCAGTCATTTTAATATTAGTAAAGTGACCAGTCAGACTCTCTGATCCAGGATTTGACTGGTTCAGGTCTTGCCTAACGATCAGGGACTTCTTTGTGTCAGATCTGAACATTCAGAGACACATAAAGGCAGTTACAAAGTCTTCTTTCTGGAACCTGAAGAACATTTCCAGGATTAGAGGACTAAAGGAAGATCTAGAGAAACTCATCCATGTGTTTGTCTTTAGTTGTATTGATTACTGGAGCAGCGTCTTCACAGGTCTGTCTAAAAATATTGTCCAGCTGCAGCTGATCCAGAGCGCTGCTGCTCACATCCTCACTAAAACCAGGAAGATAGAGAACGTCACCCAGTTCTACAGTCTTTAGAACCCAGCTCCGAGAATACACTTTAAAATACTGCTGTTAGTATATTAACTAACAGTATTAGTTAAATTACTGATTGGCTTAGCACCACTATACATTAAAGTTCTGTTGTTGCTGTATCAACCTTCCAGAACCTCTCAGGTCTTTTGGTTTTGGTTCTGCTCTACACCCAGAACTAGAACCAAACATGGAGAAGCAACATTCAGCTCCTATATACCACACATCTGGAAAAAAACCTCTAGAAAACTGAACAGTTGAAACACTGAGTTCCTTTAAATCAAGGTTTAAAAACCTATTTGATTAGAACTGCTTTTGATTAATAATAACCAGAATATTGATTAAGTCTACTCTTCATTATTGATGATTTTGAAGATGGCATTTGAGAAAATGTAATGTTTGCTTTTTATTCTCAGCAAACATTATGCTATGTTATGTTATTTTGTAAAGCACTCAACTTTCCTTATGGCTCAAATGTTCCATGCAAACAAACTTGACTTGAAAACTTTTGAGGTCAGTAATGGGATGAAAAACTGACCAGTCATGAGCGCCATGCCGCCAGGAGAGGGACTGCTCTCTTTGGTGAGGTAACTGCTGAGAGAATCGCAGATAAACAACAGAATCTGGTAGGAAAGTTGACCTCATGGATCCTGCTTTATCTAGACAAGTGCAGCACAATATGCCAAACTGCAGTCGTCATGGCAATATCAGGGGTGTGCATTATCGCAGTTGCAAGTGGCCCGCTTGAAGAACCATGCATCTAAATTTTAGGATAAACTTTTAGTGCCTTCCCTTTCCACACTTGATGTATATTTTTAATTTGTGAGTTAATTGGTTTGTGTTTTACTGATCATAACTTTAAGGCAGGTGGACAAATTTCTGTCTTTGCATTTAGTCGTAGATGACTTAGCTCTTCTTGTGCTAGCTGGTCTCTTTAAAACATAAATGAAATGGCACATATTAAAGGGTTCTTAACCAGAAATCGGTTCTCAGTTGTGTGACTGTAGTTGCATCATTATTTTTCTCAGCCTCAGGTCGTCCGTCCCTACTTGTCACAACCTCCCTGGTGAACGTTTCTCCACTCTCTGCATGTGAAACTATTGTGAATTTGGTCAGAATTTTGTGGGAATGGGTGTTTATGTGGAAAACAGACCAAGCTACTCGACTTCCAAAATCCGGTTTTCCAGCCACAGAGCAGGATGGAGAGTTTAGAGGAACAATTGTCCGAGGCTGAGAGGAAGTACGTACTGTTGGACTAAAACGCTGAACTCCTCCCACTCTGTTCTGGTCCGATGCAGCAGGTGAACATCCCACCAACACCTTCCATTTGTTTCCTTTGGGATTCCAGTAACACGGAAAATAAAATGTTGCAGCTCGTCAATCATTATTTCCTCCTCCTAATTTGTGAACTCATAATAATCATTCCTCTCTGCCGTGATCGCTGTGTTTACTGATGTAAACCACCATTATGACCAAACTCCAAGATGTAAACTGCAGTGGGAGGGGCTTCACAGGAGCTCGGCTTGGTGTGTTTTAACGTTAAAAGGTGTGTGCGAAAACAAATATCCCGAAATCATGTGATTGATAGTTGACGTTCGAATTCAGTTTGACCGAAGTCGAGCAGTTCCCTTAAGTGAACAGATTCCTGAAGGGAACTGTTGACTGCTTTTAAAACCACATTTTCCTCAATTTACTCAATAACATTATAACATGATGTCAAGCTCCAAAAACTATTTAACATAATACTGCCCCATTAAGCAGTTAATCTTTTTGGGCTGGACTGTATTAGGTCTACTGTAACTAGCTTCCTTGCTATAGCTAAAGCAGAGCATCCCTCTCAAATATGTTTGCAACACATTATATCTCCACAACAGTTAATAAAACTGGAGCGATGCTTCTCCTGCTGATTTTTAGGAGATTGCCTCAGTGGAACCATTTTAGCCTTTAGAAATATTGTCTAATTGTTGGATCTCAGCCTCAGAACCACCCAGTGACGGGAAGAGGCCTGACTGTGTCCTGAGGACAATCATCAGCTAGGGGTACCAAAGCAGCCGACTTAACAATGCAACCTGTTCCCAGCCCTGACACTGAGCTTATTGTGCGAGTTTGGAATATTTTTGGGTGAAAGCTCTGTAACGACGGAACGGCCAAGTTATATTCAGATGGTGTGACTGCCGCCTCTCTCACAAACACTGACGTTCGCTGCCAAATGAGTTTGCTTATCATTTATGACTCTGAACTCGTCTACAAATAGAATAATGGTCAATTCAAGCAGCCTGTCCCACCGGGACATGACTAATAACGCGTAGTGGTCCCACAGCTATAAAGTCAGAAGTTCAGCTTCTAGAAGTTGCTTTTGTTTCCGTTTCCTCCCAGAAAGGGCCGCAGGGGAACGGCTTGGATAAAAGAATTGGCTAAAAACTCAGCAGACCCTTCAGATCCTTCCCATTTCATAGATTATGTCCTAATTATGTCTGCGACAGCCGCGCGTTTCATTCTGCGCCAGAGGAATGCATAAACACCAGCTTCCCAAGCACAAATTAAACACACGCCATGTGATTGAGTTTTCCTTGAGTGCATGTGATCGTTGTAGGATGGCACTCACACACACACACACATGCCTGGTTTACTTTTTAAGGCATATTTAAAGCAGGCTACTGCTTTTCCACGTGTCTCCTGGCCGATGTGACCCTTGACCCCTCTGTGCAGACATGCTGCCCTGCGCTGGCTCCACCAAGCAGCTCGTGTTCTCACAGTTCTGTGGTTTCACTGCTCTCACACTTGTCCATGTGCTATGCATTGTAAAAAAAAAAATGTTAATGTAGTGTCAGAATACATTAGGGAGTAGCAAGGGTGGAAAGTAAGCACTCGTTCTGTTAAGAACGATTAAAAATTATCAAAAAGAAAACAGCCTTAAGTGAAAATATTATTTACTGTTGCTATTTCATGAAATTGCACTTTTGGTTTCAGTGTCACTAGACAAACTCACACTCTGATGTGGAGAACGGGGGGTGGGGTAAATGACTGAAACCCAATCTGTCTGACAACATGAAGCAGGCTAAAAGAAGTCCAAACTCAAAAAGTGACTCATTTCGCCCCAATGAAAAGAAATCCACTTGAAGTCAGAAACTTCTGCCAATCTGGACAAGTATTTCTAATGCAGGGTTGTCAGACTCCAGTCCTCAAGGGCCGGTGTCCTGCAGTTTTTAGATGTGCCACAGCTACAAAACACTGGAATGAAATGGCTTTATTACCTCCTCCTTGTGTAGATCAGTTCTCCAGAGCCTTAATGACCTGATTATTCTACTCAGCTGTGGCGCAGCAGAGGCACATCTAAACGTTTCAGGGCAGTGGCCCTCCAGGACTGGAGTTTAACACCTGTGATCTAATGCTTTGGGATACCAGCGAATTCACAAATGGTGGAAAGATGAAACAGTGAAGAACCTTCCCAAGAGTCTACCAAGAATCCTCCAAAAGCTCAGAGCAGACTCATCCCGGAGGTCCCAATGGGCCAAGAGCATCTGAGACCCTGCAGGCCTTACCCCAGGTCTGAGTTTATCACTCAAAAATAAGAAAGAGATTTTTTTATTCATGAGATCTTTGAGGTCAGAATTGCTGCTGAGCAAAAAGTAGACAAAGGCCTAGCTCACATCTGTCAAAAAAAAACAAACTTTTTATTGAAAAGAGTGTTCTACTGACAGCCATAGTGGTGGCATTGTCATGGTATTATGCATTATGTATTTTCCAGGTACACAGTGCCATTTTATAGCACAGTCAAGTATCTGCAACTATAAAAATGCTGCATACAGTACATCAAATATGACATAGAAATTTGACTTTGTAATTTAACACCTTAAAATCGGGCCTTTGTCTCTTTAAAAAATTCCTGTTCTTTCTAACACTCCGCCTTCAGGAAGTCATTACAACATGGCTCCTCTATTAACCCTCCAACTACGTTTTTACCAGAGTTGAACAGAGAAGTATCTCCTGCACACATTATAGGAGATTATATAATGAGTTCAGCTGATGCTCAGGTCCACCAGGTGTTTGCTAATTGTTGCTGGCTAGTCTGAAGGAGATAAGTGGGGGACTGTTCTGTGAGGTTGACGGTTAGAAGCTTGGAAACGGCAGTTTAAATATGCATGAAACACATGAAGCAACACACCAGGTATAGTTTTGATGAGGGAATAACATTATAACGTGATTATAACGCCAGATCAATTCCTCTAGTTATTGTGCAAAAATAAATCCCTCTACCATTTTTATTTGACCAAAAATCAAAAAATGTAACATTCTTTTAGGTTCATCTGGGTTTCTATGTGAGGGTCTGATGATTATTTAGGGTGTGTGAATGTGCTTTCCTCAAGACGCATGTGAACATAATGCAGACTAGAGAAGCATTGAGACCCACATTTATCATAATACATGTCAAACATCACTGTTCCAGCGATTGGAAGGAAAAATATCCTTCAATGTGAATGTCCCTTCAAATTTACTCAATGACTTTTCAGCTTTATTTCTCAGTTTTCATTTGATCGCTCCAACATCCGCAGGTATAGACAACATCAGCCTTTTCCAAGGCAGAGTGTGACTGACACAGACTCAGTGTTACCTGTGGAATATGAAAACCAGCAAATACCTGTTGTCAAAACAGTCTGTAACAATTTGCTGAATGCGCAACGTGGCATGTGTAGCGTAGCAGAACGGTATGCCACAAAGTACAGTAGTTGTGGCATGTTGTTTCCAGATGAAATTCTGCAGTCAGCCCTTTGGCTTCTCTGGCTCTTGCTGCCAAAACCTCCATCAAGCTTCTCCGCTAAGAATGGGAATGCTGATCTGGCCGAACAGCAGATGACAGCAGCCAAAGTATGAGAAGCCTCAGAGCAGCCTGTCCTCCTTCCTGCCATAACCACAGATTCGCAGCTGAACTAAAAAAAGAACGCACAACAAACGATTAGCCAGCGCTGATCGGTATCTCTCACTTGATTGGTAAACTGTTGACGAGAAAGTGGTTTGCTAAGATAATTGAACTGTAAGTATCTTGGGTTGTTGTCAGATCCCCAAACTAAAAACGGGGGGCAGGAGGGATGAAATGTGAGGTGAAAGTTGTAAAAGTGTCGGGAACATTTTCTTTACTGCTCTAAAAGGGCTTAATTAATGCTGCTGCAGCACACATTACAGCGCCCGTGAGGACCCTAACACCCGCAATAATACTGAAAGTCAAAAAAATCTAACTTCCTTTTAGTAGGTGCAGCTGTGTTTTTATGTGAGAGTCTGATGATTGATCCAACAGATGATTATTGTAATGACCATTATGAACATCGTTAACCCATTCAGCCCACACTGGTAGTGCACTGCTTTTCATTACATGTTTGCATTATATATGTTTCTCGACTGCCAAACCGATTACTGTGATAATCTTAACGTAGAAACTTCCAATTGTTTTTGCCGTCAGGGTATCGGGGTACAGCCCAACTACCCAAAGTCAAAAGCACAGGCTGGAAGGAGAAACTCATATTAACTAATTTAAGGTACAATCTCACCCAGGCAACCTCACCAAAGGTCATGAGAAGATGTGGGAAATGAATTTGGAAACTATCCATCCACTGTATGTACGAGCTTACAAACTGAATTGTTGCTTGAAGTTGGACCATTTGCATTGACTTCTCCTCAGGCTGTTAGAGAGACAAATGCATCAACAGGTTTCCCTCAGGGAGCTGGTGCAGAACCAGAGGGGTAAACATGGGCTGTCCAGCAGAACCACCTCAGAGACTAGAACTGGACAGTAAATCATCAGTAACCATGTTGGTTTTGGTGAGCAACTTCCCTTTACTAGGGAACAGTCGATGAGAGACTCTAGCAGAGATTCTCATAGTTGGGTAAGTCTTTGTGCTAGTTAGAGTATGATTCATTCGAGGGAAAATTTCTGAAAGCTGAAAGGATTTCAGCTTTCCCAGCGTTCTTGTCAATACAACATTGTTTCGTAATAGTGCAAAAGAGCTGCTGGAGATGTTTAGGAAATGTAATGCCTTGCTGCTGATCATTTGGTTGCCTCAGGAATTCCTCCGCTCTCAGACAGTCATTTCTTTTTCTGCATAGTCTATCTTGTAAAGATTTGCTACAGTCTGAAGAAATCAACCAGAAAAATCACAACTCCATAGAAAGATAAGTTATTTCAAAAAGTCGTCTCATCTGGAGCACCTAAAGACGTCTCATTTGAGAAATGATCAGACTGAAACGAGATTAAGTTCCAGTCTTTTTTCTTGTGTAACACAAAGGCATAAGTGGTATAAATATTTTCTTCAAAGTACTGACCTTTTAAGTCCAAAATGTCTCAAAGCAAACCTGGTGGTTATTTTGGTGTCATGCGGTGACATCTGAACTCGTTAACAGGAAAGCAGAGAGTTTTCTCTGTAAGGTGCATTTCCCTGTGACGGCATAGAGCCCCCACAGCACAATGGAGCATTATGTATCCGCCCTGGACTGAGCCTCGGTATGTGCTGTTTGACATTTGTGGCATTCCCGCTGAGTTTTACCGCGATTAGTCTTATCAACGTGAGACAGGCTGATGGAGGAAGATAAGGCCTTCATCAGCTTCTGAGACAAGCACAGGGTCTTTATGGAGAAAAATGCTCTCTGGGACACACATATTTCTTCAGAGCTTATTAGAAGGTCAGAGATTCTTCCTGATAATGGGATCTGGAGACCAAATGGCAGCGTATTGTCCCAAGTATGAATAGCTTCCAGGCTAAGGAATGTTGATTTAAAAAACTAAAAAAACATCTTTTTTCACTGACTGTACAGTGTACTGTAGAAAAGTCATAGACATGTCAGTCCTGGGGTATGTTCATAGTTGTTCCTTCTCCTCCTTTCTTCACATTTTTCACTTCTGATACCGATATCTGAGATTTAGTATCGGCTGATACCGATCCGGTACAGAAAAACCGATGAATTGACTTGAAATATTTCTTCTTTTTCTTTATTTTTTTTAAAACACAGACATAAATGTACCAAATTACAAATTAATTTGAAAACTACGCAACAGCACAGCACACGTAATTACAACAATAACTTCACAACTTTGGTCCAACATATAAAAACAACACAGCTTAAATTTCTTCAATCAGTGCAGTTAGGAGTAGAACAGCCGACGTAAAAATACTTAATATAGAAACTGAAACTGACAAGAACAAAGTTGACTACCTTGGTCAAACATGAAAACAATAAACTGCAACAAATCTTCTTTCAAATGCCTCAGAAAGAGCAAACATGAATCATCAATATAATGTAAAATATAACGGGACACATGCTGCCTGTGTCCCATGTGGCTTGTAGGGAAGTACTAACAGGACTACTTCTGAATCTCTTTCAGCAGCGGTTTTTCTTCCACAAGGCCAAACTTCTGGAGTGTTTTCCTGTCAACAGATTCTCTCACCTGAGCTTTGAATCTCTACAGCTTCTCCAGTGCTATCCTGGGCCTCTCTGATTAATGCTTCCCTGACTCGGCCTTTCAGTTTGGTGACATGACAAGGAGAGCCAGCATCACCTTTGCTCAGCCACTTAATTAATCCCCAAAGAGAGATGGCATAACCTGCTCATCTCATGAGTTCATGGAATCTAAGGAAAGCTAAACAGAAAACAAGTTATTGAAGGAAAAAAGAAAGTGTGTGAGTCTAATTTTGTTTTGATAAATGTGAAACAGTTGAGGACTTCAGGGTCTTCATGAAACACTTGGATTCACTCCCAGAACAGTTTGTAAAGGAAGGATCAGGATGCTAATTGGATCGATGAGAAGTTCTTCACCTCTTCAGCCCGACAGTCTAAGACTAATGAAGCTCATGACTATCAACACTCACACAGCCCAGTCGGAGTGTGTTCATATGCTGACAGAGCTTGAGAAGTGCTGGAGACTTCTGTCCCAAACACAGTCAGGTCTCAATGGGATGTTTCCCTAAGGAAAGATGTCACTGATGATGATTGCATACTAAAATGCATCCAGTCTGTCACTTATTGTAGGAAACTGTACGCAGCTCTGAGGTTTCAACATATAAAGGATCTGGTCTGTTCGACCTTCCGATTAACAGAAACGTTAATCAGTTGTGATACAGTTGCGTGGATTCTTCTTGATGTCTCAGGACTTTAGAGGAACATGATCTGCACAATGAAAAAGATGAACAATATCAGCAGCGGTCTTGCTGCTGCCAAACAACTCAGAAAGGGTTGTAAGGTCACTTCCAAAGAATCTGAGGTAAAAATTCAGTCAAAAGTCAGATTGTTGTCAATGTCAGAGAAATTGCAAATGGGAACAAAAGCTACATTTCATTCCTCAGTTAGCATGTTCAATGTTCAAATTCATGACAGAACCACCATTAGAAAACAGTTTGAACCGGTACAGTTTATTTGAACAGGCTACTGGTAGTAAGCCTTGTTTTAAAACAAACATGGTAGCACAAAGAAATGCAGCACATCAACACAAACTGCACACCAACTGTCATGCATCATTGTGGACGGATGAGGATTTGGGCTGGGACTTGTGCTCTTTGCGGCCTTTAAGTTGACCGTAAGCTGAGTTGCATAAAAGTATTTTAGGTTTGGTGACGGTGTGAACACGGATCAGGTCAATGCAGACGTGTTGAGCAGCAGTCCTGTTCAGCGTCTGTGTTTCTGGCAATGTTGCTTCATGTTTTCTTTGGTGATCAGCCAGAGTCAACAGGGCTGGTTGCTATGAGATCAAGTTGACTTTTGACAACTTCAGTCTAGGTCTTAATAAAACATGACATTCTTAACTTATTGAATGAACACAGTAGTTGTACCAATGTAATTTGTTGCATTTTTTAAATCTTTTTTTGAATGTTAGTCGGACTTAAGTAATTTGAGGACAGTGAGACGAGTCCTGGCGTCTCTTTATTGTTCTGTAACCTTTTGTGCTTTTGGTTGATTTTCAACCAAAGTTATTGTGCCAAAGTTTTATCTATACCCAACTCAAAATGGGGTTAGGGTGCAACCAGGTGCTGTTATTTAAACAGATAATATCAGCTTATGTTATCCTCTAAGTTTACTCCAAATTCAAAAAAAAGAAAATGTTAGTGGATTCTGAAAGTCTTACATTACCGCTATGATGAACAAGCATAGATTGTCAGGGTTTTTTTTGCTAACTGTAGCATAACCTTAACCACCTATGCGATGAAGATTCACACCAGCCTTGTTTAGTCCGCTTCAATCAAACTCTGGTTTGTTTGCCTAGAAAGATCAGAAGATCAGTTTGTTTGGGGAGGTGTGAATGCCTAATCAAACCAAAAAAGCAAACTCTGGTCTGACTAAAAACCGGCTTGAACTGGGTTGATGTGAATGCAGTTTGAATGTGTGTGTGAACGCCAAGCGGACTGGAGATCACTCCAAAAGCAGTCTGCGGACAACAGCGCAGGGCTTCCTGGGTAAACACAATCAAAACAATCTTGTGAGTCTGAGGGTCTGATGATACCAGACCCTCAGGTGTATAGACGCCTGTATAGACAAATACAAACCAATCCTTCAGAGAGTTTCCTACATGATGCTCTTTTGTCACCCACTCACAGTTCTTTGGCATCTGTTTTTGAAATCCGCAATCCAATCAGTTGAGCCAAATGGTTCTTTTCCTGGATGCTGAGGCGTTTCATTTAATGCATTTTAAATTTGACCAATCTGTACACATTCATGGTTCCCTTTATGTCTGTCTGCAGGTCTTTTAAGCCAGACTTCATCCTGATTCGCCAACACGCCTACAGCATGATTCCCGGCGAGGACTTCAGGAACGTTGTGATCGGCCTGCACTTTGGTGGCGTGCCGAGTGTCAACTCCCTCTTCTCTCTATATAATTTCTGCAGCAAACCTTGGGTGGTAAGCAGTCTTAAACAGCTCTTTCTGCTCTGCTTTAACCTCCATAGAGTGCTCAGACTTACCCTCTCAGCAGCTGCCTCTCTTTGATTTATGTGGGCCATTACACGGAGCTGGAACACCTGTGTCTGGAGCAGGAGGTCTTTGTCACCGTACTTATTAGTAGCTTTGTAGGAAATTAAAATCCCAAAATCTCCAGTGAAAAACATGTAAATGCTTAGCTCTGTGTGACTTCATAAATGCGGTGTTGTCAGGTACAATTTGAGTTTAAAGTATGTTTCACCAGGTCTGACACTTTTACGCTGTTTGGTCTGTAGAGGTACTTTGGCTTCCCGTTTCATTGTTCGGTTATTTTATTTCACGAGGCATGCCAAACGCCCCTGTGGTCAGATCACTGCGCAGTATTCATAGAGTCTGGAACTGCCCGTACAAATCAATTACAATGAAAGATAAGTTCAGCCCAATGCCTGCTTGGTGCCCAGTGTTTCTAGAAGGGATCATGGATGTTGCCTTAACACACTGTGTGAACAATGGCTGTTAGAACCAGCTCTGACTGGGTGGATCTCAACTGTTTCAGTCCTGGTTCCTAAAATGGCCAGACAATAAAGAGCTTCTGTTATTCCAGTGCCAGATGGTAACTTCAAGATGAGCCATCAACCAGCTGACATCCTAATCATAAATGTCTTTAAGTCTACAGCGCTAATGCCATTTCTAGCTTACAGATTTCTGTTTCTAGATTTTTTTGTCACTCTTAGATCATCATGCTAATTTTATATCCGTTAACCTGGTCATAGGAGACTGGGTCATTTGTTTTACAAGGTTTTTTTTTTTTGTGGTTTCGGGAACCGACTGCCGCACTCGTCCTGAGGGCCACACCAAGACTGCAGGAGTGCAATAGAAAACCTTAGTAAAATACTGAATGCAATTTTGAACAGATTGGGGAGTTGTTTTTTTTTTCCTTATTAATGAAATCATCTAATTTTGGACCTATTCATGTTATCTTCATCTGATTTTAAAGTTTTTTTCATTGGAAAGTAATATTTAAGGGTGAAGAAAGCTAAATTAAGTGAAATCTCTAAATGATTTTCCACACAGCTGTAGCTTCTACCTAACACCTTTTATCCTCTTGTTTATTTCTCTTCACAGTTTTCTCAAATGATTAAGCTCTACCACTCCCTCGGCCCTGAGAAGTTCCCCCTGAATGAACAAACCTTCTACCCAAACCACACGCAAATGGTGAGTGATTTCTGAAGTTATTCCCTAGAAAACCACCTGAAACACACAAGAGATCACAAAAGGCCTTGTTTGGTCCATTTTTCATTGACTCTTTATTATAAAAATATAAAACACAGAAATTAAGTCAAACATTTCTCTACCCTTACATGGTAACACCCCCACCCACCCCACACAATTCAGGAATCAGTGCTTACACACAGACTGTACACAGCTTTCTTGATTTCAGTTTTTCCTCTTTTTTTTCCCGTTTTTTAGTTTGAACTTGACCCATTGTTTCTGTGTTAAGCAGACAGTATATTTACACAAACAGAAACCACAGAAACAATGACACAGAAATGCCACAACTGGAGGAGGAACCGTATGGACACTAATGAAGACAATTCGGCCCATAAGAGAAAATAAGAATAAGAAAATGAAATTTGTGTTGCTTGAAGAAGTCGAGTCACCCTGTTTGCTAGCTAAAATTAGCAGTTGGTTAGATTGTCAAGAAATTTAGGTAAAAGCTCTCACAAGAAGCTAAAGCTTTATTTAAATGTAATTGTTAAAAAAAAAAAAATCGAGCCTGACTGTTGAAAAACAAATGGTTGCATTTTAGCTAACAAATTTTAGCAATGCTAACGTTTAGCATCACATTCCAAATGGCAGAACTTAGTAAGGTCGGTTCTTAGGCCTTCAATAGAAACTTTGCAAATTTTTATTTTTTTTTTTTTTTAAAGGGTTGTTGATCCATTTGAGGCAAATCAGCATCCGCTAATGGAATGGACTGAAAGGAAGCTAACACGAAAAAAAAAATCCAAACTGGAGCAGGTGAAGAATGATCTTAGTGACGATAAAATTACTTTCTTTTTTATATTTTTATATATATATAATCATTTAAAATAGTTAAATACAAAAGATTGAATATACATTTAGAAAATATCTCATACTGCGAAACCTGTTTAAACTGAACTATCACCGGGTTGTTGAATAGTACCAGCCAAGGGAAATGTGATCGAACAGAAAAAAAAAGTACCTTGAAATTTAGATACGTGTCGTTCACACTGACTGATTTGACGTAGTGTACTTTTTTTAAGTTCTGTTTTTCCATGAATGGCAGGGTTACTGTGTAATCCAATAAACATAAATAAATGCATTATAGAGATTTCAGCATTTCTTTAGCTTATTTTTATATACAGCATAAAATAAAATATCACAACTCAAAAAAGAAAAGGACTCCTGCCTCTGTTGGCACTGAATCAGTGTTAATGTTTGATGATCTATGCACAACAAAGGAGGAAGTGTACGGGGCCGAGGTACAGCCATGTTAAAGACGGATGCTGCAGTACAAACTGAACATGGCTGATCTGAAACTACATTTTCAGAATTTGAATCTAAAAAGTATAATTCTCATACCTCACATATTGGCACAAATTGAGAAGTGTTTTGGCAGTGCAGCTAGCAGGTGTACTATTGTGAACAGATTTCATCTCAATTTTAAATTTGGTGTGTGTTACTTTAAGAAGATGGTCTGCGTTATTGGCAAAATATCGATCAAATCATCAGTAGATTAGCTGCTTAAGGTCGGTCAACTTTTTCAATTTTAAGATCCCAACTGAGGTTGATAACGGTTTTCCCGTATAAACGTCTGATAAACTTCTACTGTTTCTACCATGGATTAAAACACGACGGTAGCTGATTGAAGTGGGAAAACTTTACAAGGCTAAAGGACAACCTTTACAACAACGCTTTGTTTTTTTGTTGTTGTTCTTTTTTCTATCAGAAGTGCTACAGACAGGCACTGTAATATATCTGCTCTTTTCTGCCCTTTCAAAGAAGGCCGTCACGAGTCCAGTAAGAGGAATCCGAGATGGGGGACAGAAACGGGGCAGGAGAGCGTTGGTTTCTGGGCGGAGCTGGGCGTGCCTGGGATCAGGGATCAGTGGCGTTGATGATGGTTTTATCGCGGGTGGTCATGCCTCGGTACCAGCTGCAGTAGCCCTCTTTCTGCTGGATGCAGGCGTAGTGTCGGGACTGGTAGCCAGGATAGCCGAAGTGGGACAGCATGTCCGTCCACAGGCACTCGTTCTTTGAAGTCACAAAGCAGGGCAGGTAGTGGCAGGGCTTAATCTGCCAACAGAGAAAAGCACAACTAAATACAGTATGGAGCCCTGAAACAAACAAACTGGCAAGGCCTATTCAAATAAATCTCTTAAATAGTTTAAAGAAAATTCATTCAAAAATTGCTTGGCATTTAAAACAATTAACATAAAAGAGAAACCACTAAAATTAGGACAACCTCTAAGTACATATGTTAAAGCTAGTTCTTTCATGATGCTAGTGAATGTAGCATAGCTACCTGTAATGGAGAAAATCTCTGAGTGACTAGCGACAAAAGGCTTTCATTGTCTCATTGAAAACAGTAAATTTGAGTTTTTCTTTTCTTTTCTTTTTTTTTTTTACTGTTCAGTCTGTTTACAACTTCTGCTTTAGATATATAGACAGGAGCAAGCTAGACTTTAACTGACAGAAATAAATAAAGATTAACACACTTAGCATTAGCAAAATGGAGACCACTCTCTTTCTTAATGTATTATTTGTTACAGAGTTTCTAATTTAAACCTATTTCAGTTTATCACACTAAGTCTTAAAATGTTGCATATTAAATATGTTTGTGTCTCCATTGATAATATAAGTTAAACCATCACCAGAGGCGCCACAATTGTATGCGTTAGTAAAAATATTGACTCTCTCCAAAATACCACAATTACTCAGAATATGTTTTTATTACTATTTTGTTAGCAGTCAAATCACAATGGTTCATAACAAGATAATGAACCATTGTCTTTTTAAAAGACAAAATCCATAATTGGGCCTAATAATTAAAACAAAAAAAGCCCATCTAACATAAATACATAATAGATGGTATGTTTTTCTTTAAAGCCTTTTATAAGCCCTCAGAACTTCCATGTTGGCTTTTTAAAACATCTTAATCCTGCTAAAATACAAATTCATCTTTTAAGTGCAGTCCAATCTATGTTGGTCATGTTTGAACATATCAAATACTTTAATCATTACTTTGTCTTTGTTTGTAATAAATAATACTTTAGCTGGCATTAAAGAGGTTGAAATCATCTTAGTCACTGAAAGTTTGGGGGGATAAGGGAGGGCTTTATAAATGGATCCAGGTAGATTTTATGCATTTATATTTGCTATGAAGATGAAGAGACTGTAGAACGTGTCGATATAGAACAGCATCAGAGAGTGAAAGACACTGGATTTCATGTAAGGAGTTAAAAGCATCTTCAGAATTGGATTCAGCAAAATATTCCAACAATCTCATCTATCCAGCTGCGGATAGATGAGGTGGTTCAGTAAAAGGAAACCGTTTAGAGAGCGAAGCTGCCAACTTCACCCTGATGCTTGTATGCTTTGTGCTGAGGAATGTGAAATGAAGAGTCTTCCTAATGCACTCAACTTTTGGGTAGTTTAAGGATTTAGTCGGGCTCCACTCTGCCTTGAAATGTGCGTCATTACACCAGGTGCTTACACAAAAAAAAGGGAGGAAAAAAAGCCGCTCCCCGGATGAATGAATGGCACCGACTGACGGGAAGGATTCGAGTAGCCCCGCTCGTAGAGGTGACGAACAGAAAAAAGGCTCGATGCAGTGGGAGGAAAAGTGAATCACTTGCTGCAAAGAGCTGCACTCGTCTCAGAATGCAACGGCAAATTCAATCGGCACATTTTTGTTATTCAATGTTAAACTGTCATCGGAATGCCTGAAACGAGCGCTACGAATAATTTCCTGCTCATTAAAGGCAGTAAGTCAATGGTGGAGCTAACATGGAACCACGTTCTATCATTCTCGGTCATCTTTGGTCTGGGTGATGAGGCCGCTGACGCCCTGACCCGCATTGCCAACAAAAGACTCCCTCTGCTAATCCATTTATGCTGATAGTGGCTGAGTGTGTTAGCAGATGTCCAGGACAGCGCCCAGCGGCAGGGTCAGCAGCTGCAGCCAGGAGAAGCTGGGAATGAAGACTGGAGCCGCTTCCAGGGCTGTTAATTAATTCCCAGCGATCGCAGTAAAACTTGCTCTTTTCTGCATTTCTGCCACTATTCAACATCCATGAAATCTGGAAGTGGAAACTAGGCCGTAAAAATGTTCATAAAAATATCTTCATTTCTTGGCTTGCGGAGGTCAAACGGGCGATTTAATGGATGGAAACTGTGAAAGCGGCTCCATGAATACTAAATCTCCTCTCTAGTAGTGGCTAACGGAGTTCCCAGCCTGGCTTTCCGTCCTCCCTCCTGCCTGCTCGCCTCATTCCCGTCAGCTCTATGTGGTTTTCACTCACCCTGCAGTTGCAGCCCAGCTGGTAGCGGTGGTTGAAGCCCTTCTTCTGCGCCAGCGACAGTCGTTCCCACCGTTCGTTGAAGTTGCAGAGCCCCGTATAAACTTTGTCGTCGTACACCCGACCTGGGGAGCAAAGGGCAAAGGAAGTGAGCAGCGCGTTCCTCCAGAGCTGCAACCTCAAACTGCACAGGATTTTATCAAAGGTATATTTTATCTCTGGCAAACAAAAGTCGAGAAAATCGAGACGTGTTTGGCATCAACTGCATGGTAAGATGCAGTTTAACGTGGTGTAAACAGAGACATCTTACAATGTCACCACAGCAGGTGGAGCCAGACAAAAAGGATTTAAAATGTTAATGTTTTGTAGTGTTTATTGTGATAATAGTAAAATTGATGATTTACAATGTCTTTACTATTTTTGTCCATGTAACTGTGACTGCATGGACGTCTTAAGGTGACAAATTACATGAAGAAATGTGACTTGTAAATAGGTATCACCAACCTGCACATATTTTCAAATGTATTTCAATAATTGGAATTTAGCAATAAATTCAACTGTTGCCAATTTAGCAACGTTATCAATATATTTGATAAAGTTTTCAGACAATCAAAGAAAATCGGCCAAATTGGAATCTGCAAAGTTGGGCTTTTTCAGGATCGGTGATCGCTGCACTCCAAACAATAAACTATACAATAAATATCCATCCTTATAGCACGCTCTTATTACTACTATTATAAAAGTATATGTCTCCACACTTCGAAAGAGACAACATAGATTTAACTTTCAGATGAGATGTTCTATGAGAAAACCATGAAGGCTAGACTAAAGTTTACCAGAGAAAACATCGAGAAAGATCAGAGTTTCTGGAATAACCTTCATTGGAAAGATGAGTTGAAAATGGACTTATATCTTTTGTCCAGAACTGCACATGAAATAATGCATTTACTTACGCACCTTGGGTAAGGTAAACTATAAAGTGAGTTTTATAGTTTAGCTCATTTTTAATCTCCTGAGTGTAAGTCAGGATTCTGCCAACATTTCTCTCCAGAATCCTGACTCGTTTACCAACAGAAAGACAATCTCATAATAAACCAACACCCCCATTTTGGAATATCTGGAGGTCATCAGATATCTATGTTTAGCAGCGAACCACTTCAAGCGCTGTGAGCCCCCAGGAGCAAGAATATTTGTCACCATTTGTCTCCTTCACAGTGCTGTCGCTAAGAGGCATTTCAACAGGCCACAAATATGTCCCATTTAGCCAGCCCTCTGAAGCTGCAGGACCGGACCGTGGAGTCGCATTGAGAGTGCAACTCGCTCCTAAAACTCTAATCAGTAGGAGCCCCTAAAGTCGGATCAAAGGAGGTTCCAATAGCTCATCCTGCAGGCCTCCGTGTTCCAGCGGAGGCTATAGGCTCGACTTATTATAGCCGCCCAGAGGGCAGAGAGAGAGAAAGAGACATCCACTGATGTCACCCGTGCCCAGACTGGGTAAACATAGCTGTAGTTGCCTGGCAACGGCGGCTCGTTGGCTTGCGCCGTGCGGTGGAGTTACAGTATTTACAGGTTGGGGACTCACTGACACCTATATAAGTTGAGTGCTGCAGGGTCCAAAGTAAACAGCATCCTTGTTGGAAATAGCAACTCGTAAAGTGCTTGTGTTGGAAAATGCCAGCCGCTTCCTGCTGGCTGGTAATTATAAGCTGTGAGGGAGAGAAAACTGCTGAGACGCAAAGGGAAGTCTTGAAAAAAACGCCTCTGTACAGTAGCAAAGGGTCTGCTAATAATAGAGGGAAAAGTTTTTGTCAGAAGACAAATGAAGTCCTGGGGGAACAGGACGAGTGGGGGCCAAAGAGTCGTCATGCCTGTAGCTGGACTCTGGAAGGAAAGCAGCTTTTCCTGGCAACACGAAGCCGACCAGAATGTTCTCTACATCTCATCGCACTGAATGGATCTCATCTACCGGGCGGGTGTAGAGTGCAGAACTCTGTCATGTTTTTCTTAGATTACAACAACATTCTTTGGTGTATTTTACTGAATTGAATAAAAATGTTATGCTTTCACTCTGAAATATAGCTCAAAGACACAACCTGCATTTTCATGACAATAGTGTGTAAAAGTTTGTCAATATTAGGCTATGGTCGAAAAAACACAATTTCGTAATTTGCGGTATTTCTATTAACCAAGAAATGCAATTACAGTCATACAAAAATAAGTTTGTTCACGCGATAAGTCATTAAAAACATAAAGCGCCATGATCCTGCTACTACTTTCTGTCATTTTCTTTATGGTTTGCGCCAGTGGTAACATCTGGTTATTGATCATGCGACTTGTGTGATGCAAAAAAAGGTTTTCCATTGCAATTTTGCCAAGTGACAGAATTTCAATTCGGCCCAAAAAATACACCTAATCCTAACGACAAAACATCTAATTGAAAAATTTGTGTTTTTTTCAAAATCGCCACTTTGTCATCAAGCACATTTATTTCCAATATGTCAAACTGAGCAATTATATGGTTGATGGAAACGCAGCTGTAGTCAAGCAGCATTGTTTTTTTCAAAGTATGACTTCGACAGCTCACCTGTGATCAGGTACTGGTACTTGTTGATCTCAAACTTGACACCGCACAAGCTCTCGGAGGCGTCCGTGTAGATGTGTTGCACGTGCTGAACTTTCTCGAATCCTTTGTACATCTGGCAAAAAAGGGAGATGGAATCAAGGCATTGGAAAAACAGTGCTAGAGTTCTCTCAGCGACACTCAAAAGTCCCCACATAAACAACAAGGAAAAGGAAACAGCACTCCTGCTTTATCAGATGACTATTTTAAGGGAGTACCTCGAGGGAATGAAAATCTGAAGGCTCAGCTTTTGGTGAAATTTGAGACAATGCGACGAGTAACGTGGTACAACTGTGATGGGTACACAGCCTAAAGTCTGTTTTCATAGAGGGTTACTTCCTTCTCTGTTTTTTTAAGGGTGTAATGTATTTTTCTGAGAACAACAGGAAATCCCTGTTTAGACGCGGCGCTCCCAGAAAAACGGAACAAACTATTACCTCAGCCAGACGCTGTGGAGCTTTATGGAGGCCAAAGGGATTCGTCTCATAGGATTTGTGGAAATCTGGAGGATGCTTTGCTTTTTATATAAGCTCAAACAGTCGTAATACATAACAAAAAGGCCACTGTTGTACAGATGCTGGTGCGTGACTCTGACGAAATGTTTACTCTCGGTGCGCGGAGTTTGGTTGAGCTGTAATACCCGTAAGCCTACTAATCCTCCGGCCTGGCTCCTGTCAAAGCAGCAGGGCCGATATAAGCATCTGTCAGAAATATGGAGCGTTATGTAAGGATCCGGAGAAAAGGAGGGATGGCCTTTCAGGACTAGAATTCCAGTCTGCGTTTGGTTATAGGCTAGAGAGACACTGGTATAAGTTTCTTAAACCTATGTATATAATATATTCACCATTGCTTTTAAATGGGTTTCTACATTAAAAGCTCAGCATTAAAGAGCTGGAGTTTAACAGCAACCGTAAGACTAGATGTTATCAGTTTAGAGACCATTAATCATGTGGCTGTGAACATCAAATGAGCTCAAACCAGCAATGATTCAATTACAGATTTGTATCATAAGAGTGTTCTGTGTTTCCGATGCCATCTAAAAGGTGACAGTTTAATTCATGTGATAACCTCAATTTTTCAAATGAATCTTAAATGTACGACTTCTCTTCTAGCAACTCTTAATTTAGAAATTTGCTTCTGGTCTTAATTTGATCTATAGCTTTAAAATGAGGTTAAGAACTTCTCTCATCGGCTGAGATTATCGGCAAGAAGAATGTTGATCTCAGTTGGTTGCCAAAAAGGGTCAAACTCAGGTGAAGATTAGGTTTATAATTCACCTAAACAAACAAAGGCTTGGTTCAAATTGGGGGAATTTTATGCAGTTCAGTAGATCTTGACGTTGAGTTATAATGGACTTAAAATGATTAAATTTAACATGCAGAAGCATACAGAAAACTTATTTTATTTTTCCCCCCAAAATGTTGTATTTTCTGTGAGGTGAGCACCAGTTGCCTTCATTTACAATTTTCAGAATCCATTTGATAACCTTTAGATGACCGTACTAGAAGGTAAAAGAGCAGTTATATAATAATATAAAAATTTTCATAACGCAAAACCATAGAGTTTTTGTCAGCCTACCAGTTACATTCCTTTTTTTTACAGCTAGTCTGTCAGAGAGCTTTATCCACTATATTAGGAAAAACGGCAGTGGGTATTTTTTCTGGTTTCTGTAAAGAACTGGAATTGCATAAATTCGATTAGAAATCAAATGTGTTCTTATTACAACACATGATTTTACAATATGAATTCTAATTTCAAGTATTGTCAATACAGCATTGTTTTAGTTAGAATTCCAGTGACCAATGTAGTTTAATTTAGTTGATGGTAAGACTGTGGAATTTTTCACTCGTACATGATTATTCTGATGGTAGTGTGTTCAGTATTAAAAATGTAAAGTCGTCTTCAGAATACAGAACTCGTTGTTATTCGTTTTTGGTTATGCTGAGGTCACACTTCACCAATAACTGGATAGAGTCTCACTGAGGTAGATGCTCAGACCCGACATAGATCAGAAGTGGTCAGAAGTGGTAGACACTGCTAACAAAGTTAGTTGTGCTATCCCCTAAGGCACTAATTATAGGCAGTAGTTTTGCTAACTCTACCACACTACACAAACATAGTACTTAGTGGACATTAATGCTAAAGTGCTAATCATAAACATTAGCTGCGATAATGCTAAAGGAATATAGCAAAATGGTATTTAGCAAAAGCTAATGCTAAAGTGATAACTTCACTTTAAATTATATCTGCCCTAGAAAAACGTCAACGCTTGAGTATCATTTTCATTTTGACATTATAATGTACATGTTGTACGATAACCTCAGATATTGCTTTTATGTTTAAATCTTATTCTCTACTGTCCGCATTTTATTTTGACCCTGTACATTTCTTGTTTGAAATAAAGTTATTGAGGGGGAAGAGAGCACATGAGAGGAAACGGAACCGCTGCGTAAACAGTCTTCAATCACTTCAAAATAAGAGCATGAAGATAAACGTCAACTTGAAGGATTCATAACAGTCAACACAGATGAATGTTATTCAAATGAAAGTTAAAGTAACTTGGCATCTTACAATTTATCTGCAAAAATGAGTTGAGGGGAAGCTAACTACGCTAAACATTTTCAAAGTTAGCTAAAGCTCTAAACAAAAAAATGAGTGGAAGTGTGCCCACCACTGGAGATGATAAAGGCCATGGAGAGTTGGAGCAGTTAAAATAATTAAAGATTTTCATTACAAATGGTGCAAAAATTTTTGCAATTGTATGACTTAATACCATGCAGTCTCAGCTGAAAGGTTCTCAAGAAGCCACCCCGCCCCCCAAAAAAGCCAATGCTAATGGTTTTGTCAAGTTTACAGAAGCAAGCCTATATTAACGTTTCTTTGTAGTTCTTATGAAGTTTCTGTCTAGCTTCATGCTTCAAAGACGAACAATAAGGACTACAGGGAACCTAAGATCCTCACCTTCATCTGCTTGATGGTGTAGCGCATTGTTCCAAAAGGTCCGTCTCTCAGCTGCTTCTTGCCGACCACCTTAGCTCTGATCACTGCAAAGAAAGAAACGGACATGTTTGTTAGAACTCAATAGTGAACTTTCGCTTTTAATCCTACATTAGACGGCGCCCTGGTGAGAGCGGGCATTTCTAAACCCCTCCCGAATAGCGCATTAGAACCAGGTTAGTTGCACCGGCAAGCTGTTTATCCGATTTCCTGCATCGTTGCATTGTTCACCCCGGAAGGAACACCACTTCAGAATTCTCATGGAAAAGTTAAATGAGAATTGTAGAAAAAGACATATTCCAAGAAAGAACATTTTGAGAAAAAAAAAAAAAAAAAAGAGCATTTTATCAGTGTGGAGGACCCTCATGCACATAAACGAGCTGAAAACACCTGGAAGGGACCGATTGCTTTAACTGATTCTGACATGATGGATCTTACTGAGAAACGTCTGGAACAGGGAGTGAAGAAACGAGTGTTTATTTGAGCTGCTGGATGGGGCCTAATGCGGGTCCTGCATAAGCCATCAGCCCTCTGAAGTTCACCTGCTGCCCCAAACCCCAGCAGCCGCAGACACAACTAACACTGGTCTTGTTTGTTATCTTCTCCCCATGGAATTTCCTTCCCACATTCTTCGGGGGGCTTGCATTCCCCAGAAAGGGGAGAAAATAATCAGGATTCATTCTTATTGGCCGCAGAGAGGCAAACGAAGGATGTGTCGCCTTCTGTTCTGCTTTCAATTTGTCAAGCTGGCAAATGAGAAGTGGGTACCTTGTACAGGAAGTAGTGATAGCGTGGTGACCACAAATTTAGTCTGGATGTGAAGGCCCCAATTTGAAATGAGTTTGTTTTAACTTTTTATTATTAGATAGCATGAACCGATTGAAAATGAAGGAAAATCTTGAGTACCCACCGTGGACAGACGGATGGACGGAGTGAAGTTAAGGGATGTAACTTTTATGGGAAATCGGGATAGGAAACTACTAAAATCTGCTTTCATTGTTTTTCAGCTGTTTTCTTAACAGTTCCTGACCATTAATGAATCTTTTTAAAGTTATTCATCATCTTAAAAGCAATAGATTTTAGAATGCACACCCATCTAAAGCCAACATTGTTCATGTCAGGATTAGTGCACGACAACTTCCTACCCGCCACATGCTTCCTGACCTTTCACTAGAACTTTCCTTGATCCATTAATCCATCAACTCTTTTAATTTCATCCAAAAGCACTCCATTACAAACTGACCTCTGCTAAATGTACCCAAACTCTGTTTGACAGACGTCTGCTGTGAACAATTACCAAGGAATTTGCAGAAATAACGGGACCCTTTTGCCTCAGTTAAATACACCTCCCATCATTATTTAAACGTTTCACTGCAGAACCATTTTTCCTACTCTGGTCTGACCTCCAAAACAAATGTTCTAGCTGGAAGAACCTCAGATAAATCAACCGACGCATGTCCATATGAGATCCTTCTTGTTGGCCGGCAGCGACGGTGCCATTTCCAATGGGAATCTGTGAAAGACCCCAGCTGTTCTGGACAGTAGGGCAGCACTATCAGCACTTGTCTGAGTTTTAGAGGGCTTGCATTTTTGGTTTAGCGGATGTATTCTGCAGTGACCTGCTTCTGCGGGGTACAGATGTCACAGTGAACCAATATGCTCCCATGATAGTTGTGTAATCTTGCTCTGTGTTGTAAAGAGTATTTCCTACATTTTGTGCAGTTAAACAACGCAACATTCTGGCTGAAGTCAATGCAGTAAAAAAAAAGAAAGTGTTTCAAAATTTTTTTAATTTTTATCGTTCCTACAATAAGCTTTATTGAGAAACAATCGTTGAATGACCAACAATTTTGTTTTTGGCTGAATGTAGCATTAAAGTTATACAGGGTCGCCTTTCCATTGCATGTGGCTGTGCGCTGCTGATCAGCTGCCTGAAATTACCCAGTTCCGAATTTTTGTTTTTGTAGAGCACATATGAAATATTCGGGAAAAATAAATGCAGCTGGGGAAGCTGGAATACCTACGGCGCATTGATACCTGACATGCTATAGGCTGCAAAGAATCCAATCCAAAAGCAGTATTCAGTTTCCTTGGTGCTGATTGGCTGTACCTTCGAGCGTAGATAAGGAAGACTGTAGATATTAGCTTCTGTGGTACTGCCAGGATGGGTTCTATTGTGTATATTAATGCATACCAAGGTATTTTTTGGCATTTGAACAATTAAAATAGGCAGTTATAGATTATTTCATAAGGAGTTTTGAGTATTAGCTGTTTTAGCTACTTGAGGAACGCCGTGGCCCCTAACCCCTTCAAATACTGGGGGTCCAACTGTTGCTGTGAAATTCTCATAGTTTATGTGACATGGAGTAACATAACAATACAGATTATGAGCAAATTAAAGAGTCTGAAAAATTACATATGATAGTTCTTTAATTAACATCAAGAAGCTAAAGCATTCCTCTGCTTTTTGCTAACATGATAGCTTACAACATCTAGCAAAACCGGGTGTAGTACTTGGCTTTTTCACAAACTGTGTAGATAAAATAGCTCAAAAATAAACACCAAAACTACATCTAGCTGCAGCTGAATGCAATAAATGTATCTGCTAGCAAGCCAAAAAACTAGCCACATGATAGCCAAAGCCAACCCAGCTAATGGTGCTTCTGAATCCCTTTTGTTTAACATTTTCAAACACAGAAGTTTTATTAATTCTTTAAGCCTTTTATTGTGCTTAATGTTAGATTGGTAGGAATTGATTATTTTAGTCAGTATTTAAGTTATCCATTAGCTGCTACATAAAAAAAATTCCCCTTCCCAGTTTAAAATTCTAGGTTACTGTGGTGATCCTCTTCTGCAGAAGAATCTTTATGCAGTTTCATGAGTGGGAGGCTTTTCATAGTGAGAAAGGTAACCAGGATGTGACAGAAATAAAGTGAATCCATTTTTCACTCAGCCTCCATTGCCTCGAGCATGGGATTATGAAAAAAAAAAGATTGAATGTGAATGCTAAACATTCAATTCAGCCTACGTAGAGTGTGACAAAATGCAGCCATAACGAGGTTTGAGTTACTGTGTAACGTAGGTGCATGCCTATGTGAAAAAGAGGAATAATAATAAAAAGAAAGCGACACAAGGAGAAGTTGAGTTCAGTCTGCAGGAAGTTGTCCGAGTATGAGGAGGTAAGTGGGAGGAAGAGGATTTCTCACACTCAAAAATGAACAGTGTCCTCTGGCTGTAGAACCTCGTGTCAGAATGAAACCACAGGACAAAGAAATAAAATGTGTAATACATTTATGCAGGATGTCTAAATATATGTCAAGTCTTTTCTAAAAACTATGCATCACCATCTCATTTCCTCCTGCTTATGTTCTATGCATTCATAAAACCATAATTATTGCTTCTTCTGGCAGTTATTCTCTAGCCGTTTCTCATATTTCCATTTCCTAGTCATGGCTGGATGGGTTCTTTTCCTGACCAGAACGGATCCAGAGGTAAAGTCAGAGGTTTCACCTCACTTGGCCATCATGCATCATCGGTTCTTGGACCACCATAAAAGAAAAATCATGCTGCAAGAATGGTATAGCTGAATTGATTTTTCGTTTTGAAGCTGTTCAAAAGTCACAGCACATCTTGACACACCAATAACTAGCTCAGACAATCCTCAACCCCCCAGTACCAAGCAGCAAAGACTGTCAGACAGCAGGTCATACAACAACAAAAATGGTTCAACACACAAGTAATCTGAATACTCCTACAGGTCTCCACAAATTAAACTCAATACTCACTTTAGCTAGTATCTATACATTAGGACAGCTATTATTGCAGCTATATCAATGAATTTTGCTTTCTCATGAAAGTTTTCCACTAATCTACAGTTGCCATTTTTGTGGTCACTGCCCAAGAAATAACCTGTCAAACATACATATTATACATATTAACTTCATTTTTTGAGTTTTGCAAGTGGATGTTTCTTAAACTTTCCAAAAGTGATCAGCTCTTTGTCATATTATAGTACCGTGATGAGTGTGTGTTGGGTCATTGTCTTCAGCCCCCCATACTGGCCTCCACAATGCATGGTCACTGCAGAAGGGAGGCGGCTGTGGGCTGGAGATTTAATACGCTCGGCTCAGGAGACAAACATCTCAGGCTTGTCCGGAATCCCGACTCTGACATCTCGTCGTATTTCAACTGACTTTTGGGAAAACTCTGGAAGCCGTCCGCCCTTACATAATGCCTCTCGCCACAGGAGTCTAGACTGCATGCGCTTTATCAAGCAATCACCTGTTGTGCTGCAGATAGGGAGGCGAGGACTGACTACCAGAATAAACGGAAAGCAAAATACATTTTGGCTCTAGATGTGTTCGCTACAAAATTGACCTCTTAATCCACAGAACTTCTTTACAACTACACCAGGTTGCAACCTTGTAGCACCTTTTACCTGCATCGACACATCAGTCTTCTCTGATCTGGCTTAGGGAAGGCCTTGAGAGAATAATTGCCACACCTTTAGACAAGTGAATGACCTGCTTCAACAGAGACAATTAACTGTCTGAATGGCTCCATTAAGCAACATCAAGAAATTACATTTTTGTGGCCAAAGTCTCCTAAGACAGTTGGTTACCTAAATGTTTGTCAAAACATCTTCTGCTGCTTCAAGGATATTGTGTTTTCCAACATTTCAGTTGAAATATTTCACAGCATAAAGAGAGAGGCTTCAGTAACCCAGTTTCCAAGGCTTTATCCTCGCCGTTCTTTTTCAGTGGTGTGCTTGTGGGCGATTATGGGTTAGGGCCAAAAAAACAATTGAGCAAGATGCTTTGAACTCCCCTTCAGGTCTGAAACTGGGAAGATCCAGGCATGTTGCCTTTGATGTCGACAGAGTAAATTACAGCGTTTCTCTCTCGTCATCTTAATGTTTGCACCACTTATGGTTGCCAGCCACTGAGTTTTAGAAGCAGAAGACATTCATGCATGAAAATAAGGACTTGTGGATATAAAAATGAGACTGTTTATCTCATAAAAACTTTATTAAAGCATTCTTTATGTCCAAGCTTGACCCAGATTATCCAGTCGCAGCGGCTCCATGCTTTGGAGTTTCTCAAGGAACTTGGAAGCACATCTCAAGCCAAGCCATGACCTTGGAAATGGGATTTGTGGACTCTCCCCATTGAAGTCAGTTCCAGATTCTACTCAGCTGAGTCTCAGCAGGGGCCAACAGTGTAAGCCATCCAAACCGCTAAAAAGGTGGCGGATTAGTGTTTGAGGAAGCTGCATTTTGACTCTGTCCAACTGGGTCACTTGGATGGATGTGTATCTACTCTTCTGGAGATTTAAAGTATCTTAAGTTAAGAAGTTAAGACTTTCTCTTTTTAAATGCGGAGTCCTTAAAGGGCTTTATGTCTAAACGTCTATTTGAAGACCTGTTAAAAGGTCGGGTACCGCCCATTTCAGGGCTAGACAAAACTGTCATCTACATCTAAACACCTCTACTGTGGCATATTGCTGTTGATCTGGCATTTGGAAAGAGTGTTGGTTTGTTTGTTCACACGTCAGAATAAAATTCAAAGGCTGTAAAAAGTACTACTAATGTACAAACTAACGATAGCTTAACATTATTTATAGTGTAAAAGTGTTTCTCTTTAGTTTTAAATAAAAGCAAAAAGATCATCTTAAGGTAAGCATACTAATACTTTTCATGCCTGAAAGGAATAAAACTTCAGGTGAAATGTGAGAGTGTGTCCTATCTGAATTACCTCAGTTCCCTCACACAGCCCCCGCCTCCCCGCCCACCTAAACACGGCCTCATTCCCCTCAGGGTTCAATCGCCTAATCCTAGTGCTAAGCCAGATCCCGAGTTCATATTATTCTGGGCTGCCAGGGTAAGCATATCCAGGTAGTAAAACCAGCTGTGTGACCCCCCTTTGTACCGCTGCTCGGCGATATCTGGCTGCCCATCACAGAAATACCATCGTGTGCAGACAAATGAGGATCTTGTAAAAACACGAAAGCAGCCTATAGGTGCAATTTTAAAACTTCAAACTCAGAGCGGATTCTTGCGTAATCGGCACCCATCCACCTTAAAGCAGTCTCCAAATCTTCCTTTGTATACTCCTCCAACTAACCTCTCTCTGCTAAAATAAACAGCAACGTTTTTACTGTCAGGCCCAAAAACAGCAAGGATATTATTACTCACAAATATTAATGTTTGACATTAAACAAAAAACAAAAAAAAGTCATAAAAACATTTTTTGTCACAAACCCCTTAAAACCTGTGAAACAGATTAATCAAATTTAGCAGCCAATCAAAAGCTGAGTCAAATACCAACAATACAAGACAGGAGACGCCCACTTATCTTTGACTGCAGAGGAGCAAATCATAAAAATAGGGGTGCACAATATATTAGCACTAACATCAGTATCGGCTGATGTATCAGTATCAATCCTAACAACCAACATTTATTTGAAAGGTAGATATTATATTATACATGTAATATCTGTAAATATCAGTTGTCTGCCATAATGGTAATATTAATATCAGATGGTCATGTCGTCACACTGGAGCATCCCTAAAAAACCCAAACCTTTCTTTTATGCCGCCCTGGGTAGAGAGCCATACCCATTTTTAAAAACCTGACCTACCTATGACGTTATCTGCGTCGTTTAATGCAATATAGCTCCCATGAATAGTAAAATTACTACATACTACAGGACAAATACACAGTAACAAGCGACACGCTCTGATACTCGACCTGCAAGGTTTTTTTACTGGGTACCAAAGCTCACGTGCATTCTGTCCTCCTCGCGCTGACATGCGTCACTTTGACCTGAGCGTTCCCTCGCGCTAATATGAAAAGCGAAGCAACAAGGCCGCGTAATTAACGACTCACCTATGTCGGAGTTACAGAAGGCGTCCTGCGGGTGCGTGAGCGCGCACGAGCAGCCCTCGGTCAGCTGAGGGACCTGCAGGCTGTTGAAGACGAACAGCAGGCTGATGAGGTGCTGGTACACAGACCGCATGTCTCCGAAGTTCCGCTTCCTCTCTGTGCTGCTGCTGCTGCTGCGGGAAGAAATAAACTCTGTTGGGAGTCCGAGTTCTGCTGCGGCAGAAGAAGCGGAGGTGGCTCTCTGTTAGTGTGTAACCTCCTGGATGGAGCTCCTGTTGCTGCTGCTACTGCACACTGCTTTATGTGAGCGTTTCCTTCTGACGGTGGACAGGAGGAAAGCCGCTCATATACGGCGCCCCGGACACGCCCCCCTCCGTCGGACTCTAGCTCGCGGCCACAGCGACCAATCAGAACCCGGTGATGCCATTCAGTTTTTAAAAATGACGTCGCTCTTGAAACTTTCCTACTCCCCCCCCCCCGCAGTTTAACCAAATAAAAAAACAAGCAACAGTAAAAACACTGAATCACCAAAACCTAAGAAGGGTAACAGCAAGAGTGTTGAATTAAAAAACAAATAAACAATGAAAGGCAAACTTTCCTTTCAGTGTTTATTTGTTTTGTTTTTTTTTTGTTTCTTTTTTTTTTATCAGATATTTATGTCTGATTAATTAAATCTGCTAAAATGTATTTATAACCATATTTTGAGATAACTAGACATGGCAAAGCACGGCTTGTAACTTGCATAAAACTATTAAAAACAAGCAAAAACACTGTACTTTCCTTAGAATTTAATTTCCCCCTAAATAGTTTTTTTTAATTATTTAACTGGAAAAATCCAAATATAGCTCATCACATTAAAGTGACTTCAGATCACAGGAGATATTGAGTTTAAATCCCATATAAAGCAATTTGGTGAATTTAAAGTGAGTACAGTAAATCCAAAGACTTTACACACTCATATTAAAATGCCTGTTCTGGGGTTGTTAAAAGAAATTAGACATCAAATGATTTTCCACGTTTTTTTAACCTTTAATCTGATATGTAGCTTGAGCAATTTAAGAAACAAAGGAAAATTGTACAATAAATAAAATAAAAAAAGTTATTGCAGTGTTGCATAGGGCTTTATATGGAGGACCAAAACAAACATAATTAAAAATAGAAGCAGAAATGTATAAGTGACTTGATAAATAGCTAGATGAACTTAAGATGCACCAATTAATTTAAAAAAGGAGAACTTTACTTCATGTTTTATAATTTGACACATTTTTATTTTTTAAATTATGTGGTAATTTTAACCACATAATTTAAGGTTACAGTTTTTTTTTGGTTTTTTTTGTTTGTTTTTTTTAGTTTTTTCTTCTACATGAAGATGCATTTGTGTCTCTTCAATTCGCCACAACTCCTTTTATTTCCATTTATTCTTTTTAGATTCTCCTGCCTCCTCTTTTTACTTTACCTATGCATCTCTGCATCATTATGCAAATGAGGACTGTGATGTCTTAAGGTTTCAACTTCTTCTTGTTGGTTGGTTAGCATTACACCGTATGTAGCTCCAGTGTGCTCTATCAGCCACAACAAAGATGGCGACCTTCGACCAGTTCATCACCGAAATGAAGTTTAAAGACTTAATTAGAAAATAATGCTGTAACTCCTGACTTCAGGAGTTGGTGTCTGAGGGTCTCATGGACACAGGTGTCTACTGTCTGGTTATTTGTAGTTTGGACGAAGAGGCCGCTGAAGTTGTTTTCCCTTGTTTTTTGGCTTTGTTAATAGGTCAAACACCAAATATACTTTAATATTCATTAAGCCTAAGCACTGCTACAGAAGCCAACATTCATGGTCTGGTCTCCGCTGTTGGTGATGCAGCCAATCAGTGCTGAGAAAAGTGAATGTCGCTCCTGGACTGGCTTCTTTGCAAACACAAGTGAGTCAAGTAGCAGTGTGTCTAGGTGTTTTAACTTCCCAAACTGCATATGCTGAAAAAAAATATGTGGAAAGGCAAAATTTTTTGCGAATACTGAACCACAAATAGGCTGTCCACTCTCCATATATTAATTTCAATTTTTTGTTTGAACTAGACCGGAGCGTGTCCTCACCCCTTCCCATGCAGTAATAGATTACACACTCCAAAACAGCGTTGAAATTGAACTCCTCTTCAAAATTGCTGAATCGATGCAAAGGCAGCCAAAGCCTAGTTTTTCAATTGAGCTTTTGTGTTGCTTTTTTTTGTATCTAATGAGTCACTAAAGTTCTGAATCTTCAATAAAGGGACTGAATACTCAGTTGCTTTGACCAAACCCGTTATTTTATTGAATTTTTTTTCTCTCTGATCAGACTTCATTCAAGTTCGTCTCAGTACAAATGAGCCAAATAATCTCCCCTCCCTCCCTGCGGTGGCGGCCTTGAGCGAAGCGGCGTTATCGCTGCAGAGGCTTATCTGGCGCAGGACAGAGGGAGTCGGAGCTCCTCGCGGTTATGTAAGTGACCAGAAATAATCAGGTTGGGGAACTCTGGCCCTTAATGTGCTTTCATTAACGCTTATCTGAGTTTAGGGAGGCTGCATGGCCAGATGGACGCTTCCTTTTGTAGTTAGAAAGGCACGGATAAGCTTCAGGTCCAAGTTTCTGTTTTGAAATCGAGCTTAATTCCACAATAACCGTTAAAGATGAATGTTTGTAAAAGATTACACATTTATTAGTCACTGACTCGTATTTAAATATTAAAAAAGACTGAGTTTCCTTTTGATTTTGCGCATATGCTTCATTCTGGATTCAGACCAGCAGATAAAGAAGCAGGACCTTCACCATCTGTGGAAATTCCACATCATCCTCATCATCATCTTGGTTTATCAGAGTCATGGCCTTTTCAATGGTGCAGAGCCGCTTTGACACTCATCACTTCCGTTAACCATTAATAGAACTCCCTTACGTTTTATTTCAACCTCCAGCCTTTGCTCTGAGACATTCCTGAGTTAGGCATTGTGAAAATGGGACTAAAAAGAGCCATGCTTACAGGAAGTTAAGACTGATTCATTAAACGTAATATGACATCACACCTGTATGAAGAGGCGAAGCTGTGTTCCTGACATACGTCTCTAAGACACCAGATTCCTTCTGCTTTAAAAGGGAAAAAGCAGTTCTTAACAGGCATGTATAACATGCATTTTCATTGATGAAGCTATCGTGGTTAAAATTGTTGTTACAACTAACAGCATAGTTGTTCATTGTCAATTAGGAGGAAACTTGCAGACTTCAGATATTTTTCTGTTGGACCGAATTGGGATCAAAGTAAGTTATAAATGAAGATGATAATTTCCCCAATTTGAAAATGTATCTTTGCTTTGCTGAAAGAAAAGCAGTTACTATATGAATGTAAAGTCAAACTGATATTAAAGGGGCAGTATTACGTAAAATGAACTTCTTTGCGCTTTACATCATGTTTTGATGTTATTCCCTAATAAAAACACCCCGAGTGTTGCCTTGATTCTTTCATGCATATTTGAGAAATCCTTTAATCTCCATGGCAACCACTCAGCTGTACAAAAACGCCTGGGTGGACCTAGCTCCGCCTTCAAGACGTAGCTCCTCCTCACAGCTGCAGTTTCTGAGCTTCAGTCTCATAGGGCAGCCATCTCCTGCGACTCCCCACTCAGCTACTTTACAGTAGCTAGCAGCAGCTAGCTACTGCTGCTAGCTACTGAGATCATTATAGCTCCTCTTGTTAAAGAGGAGCCATGTTTAATAAATACAGCAATTCTATAACTACTGAAGGTAATATAGTTACTTAATTGTGCTATAAAGTGGCACTATGTGGCTGGAAAACTACATTACGGTGACGGACATCAACTGTTGGTTAGCACTGCTAATCCACCTCATTTGCTGTTGCTGCTCCTCATTAAATTTCTCTCTGGCTGTATGGTTAGAGTATGTTAATGTGATGAAATGTAAAAAAAAAAAAAAACAGTAAAGAAAAATAATTCAGTGTGTGGATACTTTTGCAATGCGTTGAATAACCTCTTTGATAAAAGTGCTGTAAATGAACTTGAACTTGCACCGTCTTCCTTTGACTATCTGCTCTGTTTATGTTCCTTCTAATCTGGACAGAAGAGCAGTGAGTTAAGCTCGCCGTCTGGTTTGTGTCAACAGGAATTGTGAGAAGTCAAGAGAGAGGCTCTGTGACGGCTTAGGAGGGCAAACTGCCGGGAAATGGCTTTAGGATGAAAGACAAACTTCATTAAAACGGATTTCTTGGCCTGGAGAAGGCAGCAACAAGTGATTTACAATGCCTTATTAGATTACACCTTGACTGTACACTTGTATTTACCAACAAGCCTCCCATAATTCAAGCTAAATATTTGACCCATTTTCTTTCTGGGTTTCCAATCGTTTTACGGAGTCTCCTGCCACACACAGTTTTTAATAATGACCCACAAATTTGTAAAAGAGATTAAATGTAGGGTTGGACTAGGCCGTGGGTCTGCAACCACATGTGGTTCTTTGGTCCCTGTACTGTGGCTCTTAAAAACCAACTAAAACATGTTTGTGATCATTACACCAATAAGAAAAGGAGGTATTATGATCAAACATTTCTTGTTTTATTTTTTTAGCGACTGTAGGCAAATTTCATTTTGTAGTGGCGATGGCAAAAGTGGCTCTTTGAATTGAAAAGGCTGCTGACCCCTGGACTAGGCCATTCAGGAGGTTTTTGTAGGTATGCAGCTTTTGCAGATCACCAGCATCACAGGCAAGCAAACAGTCCCTCAGCATAATGCTGCCACCAACATGTCTTACAGCTGGTACAGAATCCTCCAAATATACATCTCAAACTTGATGTTTGTCACACCTGACCACAAAACCTTTGGTAAGTTTGGATCAGGTGCTTGAAACTTGAACACATTTGGTTGTTTGAATTGATGAAGCATGCTAACGCTAATCTCCGACCTCAACCCTGCTGAAAAATTGAGGACAAAATTTGAGGCAGGAAACAAAGAAATTTAGATAAACTCCACAAAGTCTGGCAGAAACATTGTCACATCCGTCCCCAATTACACCAGAACCTTGCTGATGTTCACGCCGTTGCCGAATGCATGTAACCTGATTATTAGAATGCCACGTTCCACTTTAACTCAACAGTTGGAAATGGGTTAGCGGTCTGGCTATGTGTGTCTCTCACAGCTTGCCACTACCACTTGAATCTCGCAACAGAAAAAAAAAATAAAAAAGACCCTGTGGAAATGATGTCGCCAAACTAGGCCAGCATACGGTAAGCATAATGCAGGGGGGGGGGAAAGTCCAGTTTTATAGAGAGGAAAAGGCTTGAATTAAGAGTGGCCAGCTGTCATTGTGTCCCACAGGTCTTTAAGGCCTGGGTTGACTAAAAGAGAACAGAGCGGTGACTCAGAGGAAATACCTTTCATTCCACTGACAAAGCGCCACAGGAAGAGTTGGATGTTGAAAAGATGGCACCGCCGGGAGCGACGGTCACCGGGGGGACATCGCCCGGGCTGGACTAACTCATCTCCTGGTAAACAACCCACATGTCCTTTCTGATAACTAGGACAGACGGGTTGACCCATGCTGCGGAGCTCAGTGGAGGTAGTGGTAGTTCTCCCACAAGGACAAACCGGGACCAGATATTTATAGGCATATATATGAGTAGCATAGCCCTTAGGAGAAACATAAAAAGATTAATTGACTCTATATTGGTCCCCATCCAGTAATACTGGAGATTTTGGGCTGCTTAACTCTGAGAGGAACCGTTTTCAGGAGGTTCATGCTACGTTGTTGTTTTTCCCAATTTATCTTTGACTGAAAGTGTGAATCAGGAAAGCCACAGAAATTTATACAGACTATAAATTACAGCTGCTGCAGTTATGGTTTTATCTTCTGACCAGGACAGTGATATACCTGGTAGTGATGATTGTGATGATGATGTAGGCTAACAGACCTTTGGGACCAACCGTACTTCTGGACTGACTTCCTGCAGTTTCAACTATAATCTGATGCAGGTTTTATTTATTCATAAATGGGGTTTGAGGTCACACTTTATTGTAAGTACTTCTGCAATAATCTGTTGGAATAATAAAAAAAAAACCTTATTTTTTTTTTTTTGCAATTTGCACAACATTTTCTACTATGAGGTTTGGACAGTCAATCTACCCAGAGAAATACAATAATATGACAAATTAGATCAAAAATGATCAAAATATGATTAGGGACTGTCATATATACTTTCAGGAATAACCATGGAATACCAGAAAACATCAAAAACGTAAGAAAACATCTGAAAATGTCCTGGAATATTAAGAAATTAGCTTACCTTGTGTTTGAGCTAGCCAAATGGCATTCTTAAGACTTCCAGTGCCTAAACCAATCAAATCGCTGGAAAGAATATGTTGCGACAGTCAGCTATTGCTGTCAAAAATTATGAATTCTTTGAAAAACTCTGTTGACTTAGCAGGGAGTTTTAGGGATATTTGAAAGGAGAGAACATATCATAGATGCAGTCAATACAAACATTATTTAATGACACAGAAATGACCCAATAATAACATTACTTTATCTTATGCTAAGCTATGCAGGTGCTTTGTCTGCACTGATGAAAACTGACAAACTGTTACTTGCTGAATGGTCCAGTTGACATCAGCCACACGTATTTTCTGATTACTTCAGCTCATAATTGTTTTAACTCTTGGTTCCCAGCGTTCATGAACTGGAATCCTCAGCTGAGCTTTGTGAATTTTACATCCTCTGTCTCAGTTTCAATAAAATGGTAGATGGCCAATGCAGCATGAGAAACTACAAAGATGGACAAGTAAGTTTTTGGTTTGGAGGAAAATATTTACCATGTATCTAACTGTTCATCTTTTGCTTAACCAAATTTATTATGCTAAAATAAAATAAAAACCTCAATAATAGGAAAAATCTCAGATTTTGGTCTCTGTTTCAAATAGGAAGAAATGGGCCAGTTCACCACTCCACTTCATCGTGATATCTAGAAAGTCACAGTAGACCAAGAAAGACCTTATGACGTCAAAAAGGCCAAGTACTCTCAGAAATATCTGTATCTTTGTTGGAAAGCTTGTGGTCTGAATTGTTAGAAATGAACTCAAAGTTCATTATCTGAGAACTTTCAGCACACTTTGATGGGGATTGTTGTTGTTGTCCACACCCTGCTCATTGAATTGCACAAAAATGTCGAGGCCTGATGGAGACCTTGTCCGCAGTGCCTCTGAGCAGTCCAGCAGATGTTCACCAGTTTCCAACGCCGACATGTCATTCATCTGTCTCAAAGTTAAGACATCAGACAGAGAAACACAACCCCGGTCCTAACCCACTATCCCTCTCACAGCCGGACTCCCCCTGCAATAAAATATGATGAACGGTCAGCAGTTTGCCACTCAGGCGGGCCAAGTGTAACCGCAGTGTTCGCTGTTGAGACGCAGGGTCCCCCGCCATACTCCACTGTCCATATTTGGTGTGTGTGTGGTCAGGAAGCCCCACAAAATGACTACGTTATATTACAGCATGAGACAATGAGACACCAGGCCTGACCATAAACATGGACTCATGACAGCATGGAAATAGTTTTCTGGAATTCCTCAATGGTGAGGGAATGCTTCCATGGGTACAATGCTGAGTACAGTAAAGCAGGAAAACAAAGCTGGAGGTTAGCATAGCTTCTGCAAAGAAGCAGCGTTTAGAACTCATTGTTATCTACAAAGCACATTTGCCCATTAAGTAATTGTTAAGGAACTTGACTTGTTTTCATGCTAAATCTACAATCTAAAGCAATGTGTTTCCAGAAGTGTAAAATTATATTAGTTTGACATATTGATATTTAGCTGACTAACTTAAGACCAGCTGTGGAACAGCAGACACGCAGTAATAGTCTCCAAAGTGAATTTGTGATGATTCTAGTTTAATTTCTAGCATTAAGTCACGTATTAAGAAGAGGTGAAACGACTTATTTTTCTGGTGGGAGATGAAAGTAGAACTGCTGCTTCTTCACATCAGAAGGAATCAGGCATGATTTGGGCATATGATCAGGTTTATAGTCTCTATTAGGTGATTTGATTAATGACAGGTCCCAAGTTATCTTTCTATCAGTAACTGGATTTGGAATGGCACCGCTGAGTGCCCAATAGTCTTGATTTACCCAATAGGATGCCCAAATGGAGCCTCCTCTTGGGGGTTTCCTGGGCACAGCCTAATGGAAGGGGACCATGGTGAAGACCCAGAACTCACAGAAGGGACAATACTTCACCTCTGACCTGGGAACACCTGATGAATTTATTTATTTTTTCCATTTTTTTTCTCCGAAGAGTTTTTGCGGCGCTAGTGGCTCATATTTTTTGCGACAGTAGGCAGACAGGAAAGAGGGTGAGGAGAGGACTAAGGCCTCCAAACGTGGGGCGTGCTAACCCCCTGCACCACCACAGCACGCCCCACACCTGGTGAATTTTGATGGGCAGAGGGATCTCTGGGATTCCCTCCTAAACCTGACCCAATCTCCGAAAGGCGGAAGAGGATGGATGGAATTCATCTTTGTGCAGTAAACATTCATGTTTGAAAAGTTTCTTTTTTAAAAAAGATTTCTTGGCTCTAGTGGTCTCTTATTGACCTGCGGTTTGACAGGAAAGAGGGTGAAAACATGCGGCAAATGGCCCAAGACCAAGAATCAAACCCAAGACAACTGCGTCCAGGACTGTAGCATCTGCACATGGTGCATCTGCTCTACCAACCGAAGCCCAAGAAGTTGCATTTTTGGCACAAAACAAATCATTTCATAGCGGATTCAAAGCGGATCAATCCCCACATTGGCATATAGTCTCAATATAGGGATGGTGTGCTGATGATGCAGCATTTATTTTTGTCAAACATTAAAATATGAATTTGAATTCTGCTATACTGTTGACACAGAAAAGTGCCTGGTGGGTCCACCATGCTGTCACTTTTGCAGTGACAGCCTTGTGTTTAAACGGAGCCCCAAATGCCATAAGTTTAAGGTTGATGTCCTAGTGAAAGGTGACCTATTCTTTTTCAGCCACTCATTTTTGCACGGCACCAAAATATTGCCTATGCTGACTGGCAGATTAGTCCCAGACAACTGGTGAATCATTGAAGACTGGCGTCCAAAGCAATTAAGGGCCCATTTTGAAAATGAGACATCGGCTTATAAGTGTGTTTAGTTTTTCTGCTTCTCTATAGAGCGTGTCCCGTTACCTGTTCCAACTGGAAGCCATCTGGACGATGTAGTAAATTTATACGGGTGTCTTCCGCTCTGAAAACGGTAAAGAATCAGTGTTTCCCAGAAACCCGAGCATTGTCAGGAAGGTGTGTGTGGGAGAAAGATCATTTAAAGATGCTCAAGTGAGTCACCACCAGGTCAGAGGTTGACAAGTGAACGGGGGTGGGGCAGATGTGTGACACAAAGCTGACAGCTCAGTCGCCCAGAGAGGTGGGTTTATTTTAGAGCTGATATCACTCATTACCCCTCCACCCTGATTTAAACAAGCTTTGCTGTATGTTAAGTTTCAGTTTGACTGTTAGACTGCGCATAACAGGAAACGACTCATTTCACTTTTGGAATAGGAAAGCTATTATTTTGAAAGCAACTTGTATTTGCAGTCTCTGTGGGTGGCAAAGAAGTCCAGAAGTAACTGCTTCCCATCAAAATAATTAAATCCTCTGGTTCCAGGGAAAAAGCTTTTAATTTAGGCTATAAATAGAATCCATGTTAAATTCAAACTACATTTAACCAGCAGTACGTTTGCTAATATAAAGGACTTAATCACTTTCTTCTGTCTCTGATTAACCCTGCTTGGATCCAACCCAATGTCCTTACTCATCTCATGACAGCAGCAACACAAGCCTAAAGTATAAAACCCAAAAGATGAGCTTTTAAATAGTGGGACCTAATTGCCAAGTTAATAAAGCAAAACAAAACTGAAGAAAATATTATATTTATCAATCTACTAATACAGTAGTGTGTATTTTTACTTTTTTTTTTAATCTTTAATCCATTTATCCTAATTTGGACGTTACATTTATGTGCATACCTGGACATCTGGAGAGCCAAATGTTTAGGTTCCAACCAGAGTGAGAAGTGCAGAATGCCGTGGATGCAGCTCTATGTTCTTAAAAATATATTTAATCACTGGAAATAATCAACTATTTTCTGCTAAAGCGCTCCACCGCGAAAACCAAATTGTGATGTTGCTGTACTGATGACAGCGCAGCTAACTGTTAGAGGAAATTAGAAAAGCAGCAGTTTAGAACTTCCATGAGGCATTGCTGCAAATCTCTTCTATGGTAATCATTTTGAAGATACATAAGGCTCATAAGACGATACACAGTGATTGGTTCATGAGATTGGGGCATGGTTTCAGCAATATTTTGTGGAAAACTAGAACTTCTTGTTTTGTTTTTTTTTGTTTTTTTTTATGGTTTGGTCAAACCTGAACTGGATTATAGTTAGTCTATATACGTGATTCTTAAACTTGTCTAATTCTAATCTGGTCCATATTTCAACAATGCATTCAAAATTCTCCCTTTTGCTTTCACAAACTTTATAAAGGTCCATTAAACCCCAATTTAAAAAAGAATTGTGTGTATTCTACTGTCTATGAATAGATGGGTTTTCTGCAAATAATTTGCAATTACTTTCCACAGAAAAATCTGCGAATTGGTGATTCTGTGATTATAATTTTGTTATTAGCACGCCCTCGGGGACATTGTCAGTCGCCCGCGGAGCAAGTTCTAAAAATAGCCATTGTCATTATGGAGCACAGCCAAAAAATTATT
>CAEFZY010000023.1:0-31676 GCA_903066815.1 Brachyrhaphis roseni
TAATAATAATAATAATAAACAGTACAGATACAATAGGCCTTCGCAGCGCTTTGCTGCTCGGGCCTAATAATAATAATAAGAAGAAACAGTACAGAAACAATAGGCCTTCGCAGCGCTTAGCTGCTCGGGCCTAATAATAATAATAATAAGAAGAAACAGTACAGAAACAATAGGCCTTCGCAGCGCTTAGCTGCTCGGGCCTAATAAATTAGCCATGGATATCAGCCTTTTAAGTTTCTATTCATTACAGTCTGTATGACATAAAACCTGATTTCTAGTTTATTTCTAAAACTAAATGATGTCTGTTGTTTCATATTTGGTAATAAAAGCATTTTAGATTCAAATACTATTCAAAATTAAAAAATGGATAAAAAACAAATTGTTTTCCATCATCTGCTTTCTAAGCTCATTTGGAGCTTAAAAAAAGAAAAATTGTATAATTTCACATTGTTTAGGAGCATCTAATTATCAGCTGTAGTTAGAAAAACTGCCAGATATTATTGATAATTCAACAGAAAACTTGAAAAACAAACAGAAAAACACAAGAGTGGAAAAAAACGGAATTTATTGAAAAGCACTTGTAAACAAATTAGAGAGACTAGTAACAATAAAAGTAATCTAAAAATAAATAAATAAACTTCTCTACAGTCTTACTCATGTTAGTCTGCCGTCTTAGATTCTTCTTTTAGCTTTCTGACGGCTGGAGTGTTAGGAAGGTTTTCTACCACTAGTTTTTACTCATTACTGCCTCCTGCTGCGTCTGCGGTGACACTTTGTGCACGTTTTGGTCAGGGGGCGTTCATCAATAATAACATTACAGCTAAGAAAGTAACGGTCACTGTGTGTGAAACAAAAACACAAAATAAAAACGGTTGATTTTCTGATCTGAAACTGAGCTCTGACGTTTTCACCTCCCGCCAACACTTTGAAGGCCTTTGCACACCAACATGTAATTTAAACACAAACAATAAAAACCTGCAGCAGTTTGGGAAAATCAGCTGAATAAAAAAGGAGAAACTTTAAGGTTTATTTCAATTTATATGATCAAACCAACCCTTCATTTTTTGCTTAACATACTTTGTTATAAAGTGCATCGTGCTGGAAAACAAAGTGAATCAGCTTGGATTTAGGTTTATATCTGAATGTTTAAATGTAAAAATGAGCACAAAACGTCAGGGAACGTCTGATTGCTTTTAATGAAGCTTCTTGGCAATAAACCTCAAACTAAAAAGCACATTTGAATTTCTGTTTCTTAGACTGGAGAAGCTAATCTGGCCTCAGTTGTGCCTCTTCCTCATGCTGGTCACTGCCTAGGTCACACATTACTGTGGGACGGTAATCAGCCAATAATCCAATCCTATAAACCAAACAAATCAGCTTTTTTAATGCTGAACAGTCATTAAAAAAGCTGTTCAGCATCTGGATTGGAGAGGATTTTGACCCAAAAATGCTAAACGCAAACCAAGAAATGGATTTTTCCTTACAAATGTGGCCCATTTAAACAATATAGATCATTTAAAGTAGAACAGAGTTTATTGATCTCCAAGGAGAAACTGCTCATTTCTTCACATGCTACTCCACCCAAAGAGTTAATAATTAGTAAATACAATTTAACCATAAGCAATACAAACTGTATTACTTTTTAAAATAAATAAAAATACTACTTTAGAGTAATAAAAATAAGAACGATATATACATAATAATATAAACCAGCAGTGTTCAGATTTAATGCCAAGCAGCAATTAATCAACCAAACAGAAACTTCTTGACTTTTTGTGCTCAGTTTAGCTTCTAAAAGGAATTAAACAAAGCAAAGACGTTCAATATCAGGCGAAAATCTTCAGTCTGGCTGACACTCAACTTACATTGTCCAAAATAAACAGCAGTTTGTAATATTTAGCTTTGAATCAAATGTAATTTGATCTACAGGTTTCTAGAAGATCTTTCAGTATTTTGCTGTTTTTTGGGATTTTGTGTCAAACTGTCATTTTCAGAAAAAGATTCAGCCAAAGAAATGGTGATGTAAAGAACAAAAACAAGATGGCTGACAAGAAAGCGCCTAAAGAAGTAATTTAAATCTTGTTTCTGATTAATGTCCGACGGGGTGAAAGATCAGAGTTGAGGACAAATCAGTGCAAAGCTCTTTGTTTCTGTTATTAGTGAATGAAAGGAAAAGGGAAATGAAATTGAGAGGGAGGTGGCAGAATTTACATTTTAAATAAGAAAAAAGTCAAATGAATGAATGAAAAAGTCGTTTAAATGCACTGGAAAGACGTCAGAAAACGGAGAACTCCAATAATCTGTGAAAAACAAACAATCGAGCTCCTCTGTTTTCTCTCAATGCTAACTAGAAACAACCAATCAGAGACAGGAGGCAGGACCTGTTATGAATGCTAAGGCTAGTTAGCATGGTCACCGATGATATGAGATAAACACTTTTTCTGAAACTGTAAGTTGCTTCTCCGCCATTAGGACATTTAGAAGTGCATTCACGAGGATGATTGACAGCGCTAAGACCCGCCTCCTGGTTCTGACTGGTTGCTTTTGGTTGAGAGCAGTGAATTTCTTCAGTCCATGACAGTAGCAAATGTATAAGGTGGAGGAAATTGATGTTTTCACAGATTATCTGTCTCATATTAAACAATCAGGATATGGTCACAGTTTTATCAAATATGTAATAAAACATTTTTTTGAAAACAAAAGTTATGTACTGCAATTTTAAGGTCTGACTGCTTGGAAGGAAACCGTCACGTATGCTGATGTTTATACAGAGCGAAAAATGTTCATATTGAACACCAAACATAGTCGTGGTGAGCAAAGGCCTTCGTTTTACCAAAAACAACAAAAACGGAACAAAACTCATAAAAAATGTTTGTGAGTTTGAGAGAAAATACAAAAGATTTTATCTGATTTCATCTCAGACATAAATCGGCTCTGCTCCGGCCTGATAACACTAAGTGGTGTACTTACACGGCCTGAAGCGGCGCCTCTTATGTGACCCCTGGTGACCCCAGTCCGACTTCACAGCTCACAAACCAAATGAGACGTGGGCTTTGAACGGAAAACACCTGAATCCTTCAGATGTAAAAAATGAAATAACCCACGAAACAGAAACCAACCGAAACCGCCTCTGTTAGGCCTCAGATGCACCACGAGAGGTCAGGAGGTCAGGAGAGGTCAGGAGCGCCATGGCGACCCAGACTCAACACCAAATTCTCAGGCTCCGGAAAAACATTTAAATAACAGCTAAAAAAATACAAACTTCATAAATGCACTCAAAACACGTAAAAACAACAACGGTCTGAATCGCCATGGTAACATAAAAACAAGACAACAACAAAGACTTGGTCCTGATCAGCAGTCTGCACAACATGGGTGTGTGTGTGTGTATTAGTCTGAGACAGAGCGGGGTTAGAGAAAAGTCAGCTGAGGTCAAACTTCATCTTCTGTGACATCAGAGGCCAAATAAAAAATAGAAGGAAAAAAAAAAGGCAGATGGTCTTTTAGGACTCCTGAGGGACGACCTCCATGACCTTCTGACACCAGGCGGTGGTCGTTACTGCGAACACAACAAATCCAGAGTTTGTGTTACTGTCCGCCATTTTCTGCTCAGATTCAACCAGAAAAAACTCAAAATAAAAGCAACAGCCATATTTATTTACTTTAATATTTAATTTAACTCAATGCTGCAGGATGAATTTAGACTGAAATATTGAATTAAAATTTTATTGTAAATAAATGAAATAGAAGTAATCTAGATGTAATGTAAGGAAAAGAGGAAAAAAATAGGTTGAAATGAGTTTAGACTTCCTTTCATTTTTTTGTTTGTTAGTTTAAAAGGTAATGTTTTAATAATCCCATATCTGTTTAACGGTACACTACTTTCCTTAAAACAACACATTCTGTTTTTCTAAAAACTTAATACATCAAACAGTTTTTCCTTTAAAGCAAAGAAGCTGAAAAAATACATTTAAAATGTTGTTTTAATGAATATCTGCAAAATAAAATATAAATAAAATTATTTTTAAATAAGAAAAATTATAAGCCAATCTTTTTATTCAAATTATTTTTGTCTTTCATACCAAAATAAAAAAAAATGTAAATAAATGCATTTCAAATGTTATTTTAGTGAAGATCTGCATATAAATAAATAACTAAACTAAAAAATGCATATATTTCTATTTTAACTCGTTATGACCCGGCACATTGTATTGTTGGTGAATTTTTTTAAACAAAATAAACATTTTAAAAAAGCATTTCATAATGACTGAATTTTGTTAAGTAAAAAAAAACATATTTCCTACACCTACTTCACTGACTTTATGTAGTCTTTATGTATCTTAAGAATATTTAGAATGAAATGTATGTTTGTTGGATTTTTTTAAGATTCATAAACATTTACTTTTATTGATCCTTCTGAGCTCCATCATCATCATCATCACTCCAGGAAATACAGATTCATAATTTCACTCACAGATGCCACGCATCATCCACTTGGGTTTGTTCTTCCACCAAACGCCGATGAAGTAGACGGGCAGTCCGGTGGCGATGATGCCGAAGCCGATGGCGCATTCCTTCGGCGTCTTCCAGAAAGACACGATGATGAGGAAGAGGCAGGCGAGGACGAAGCTCACCGGCAGCAGGATGTTCACCTGCAGCGGTGGAGACAGAAAAGTTGCTTTTTAGGCCATATAGACCTATCCTAACCTGTTCAACGAACCATGATAGGTCACCTTTAACGACCTTCACAGGTCAGAGATGAGTTCCTTTGACAGAAAACATTCCTGACTTCCTGCTCAGTTTTCATGTCCCAGCTTATGAATGAGTGGAGATAACATTTGCACAACGGATAAGGGGGAAAAAAATCCACAACTGAAATATTTTTTCCATATTTATCCAGGTGTGCGAAACAATCAACCTCCTGACTTTTCCAGACTGTGTCGGAACCATGGCAACTGGACAAGTCCTAAACTCTTCAGGCGTGAAAACTGCCAGTTCCTAGAAAATGAGAGTCCTTAGAAGGAAATGTCCTTTAAAATAAGGAATGAATCACTTCATTGTGATGAAATGGGAATAAAAAAGCTCCAGGCTCAGGACGTTTTGCTGCTGGTTTTAGAAGAGGACACCCCATCCTAACATCCTGTCGCCTGTAATAAATGTCTGTCCATTAACGGCCGCTCGTTAATCAGCTGCGTCTCTCCTCACCGGTGAGATTAATCTCCACTGGTCCAACTGGAAACTAGCTGAGCAGCAGGAATGTGACAGAGAAATAAACAAGGACGACATGGGGAGAGGCGGAGGATGCTCCCGCCCGTCCATCTGCCTCGTTTTGTTTCTGCGACACGCGGCGCCATGCCAACGGGCGGCGAGAGCAGCCAACCGGAGCGCACATGCAGACTGCGAGAAACGACAGCCAATCAGAGGTAGAGAGAGTCCAGCTGCAGTTTCTGCTTCAGATTGGAATTAGAGTGGAAAAAACTGAGGTATTGGAAACTTTGTTCTCAGATTTCTGACTTAATCTGAAAAAGGTTTTCTCCAGTTTATGACTTCAGTCTTTTTTCGAATATATCTGAATTTGATCAAAAAATTCTCAGCTTTCTGACTTTAATGAGAAATATGACTTTTTAAATTAGAATTTTGGACTTTTTTCAAATTTCTGGCTTTAATCTCAGGTTTCTGACTTTAAGGCAGATGAGCACTTGAGAGCAAACAGCTTCAATGATGTGAATTGTTTAGGAGATCTCACCCTCAGGAGAAAAATGTCAGATTTAAATCATTTTTTCACATGGCAGATTCAGTGACCTTCATCTTTTTCAGTAACTTCAGAGAGGCTGACTGCTGGAGAAACGACCCACCGACTCCCAGCATGCAGACACCAACAGCCACCCTGCAGATGATGAGCTTCCCCCCTTCATTTCTGCTCTTTGATCAGCGGCGAACCGTTTGATTCGGCTCTGAATAGATCTTTGTTTGTGGGACAGAGAGGAAAGTTTTCGTGCTGCCAAAGTTAAAACAAAGTTTAGGGGAGTCGGCGAGACACTGCGATCGCTCTGACCCGTTCCTGTCGCTCTGCGTTAACTCGCCTTAATCGGCCGCTCCAGGTCGGGCTTCTTGTAGCGGAGCCACATCATTCCGAGGATCGCCATGGCGATGCAGAGCCAGTTGAAGAAGCTGAAGAAGTTGATGACGGAGAAGATGTCGTTGGAGAAAGCGTAGAGCAGCGTCATCAAACACTGGAGAGAGAAGAGCACATCGCGTCGGTTATTCAGCTGGACTAAACCTGACATGGATGTCATGTTTAACGGAAAAATTAAACTTAAAAGGAAAAACTACAATTACGCACCGTGAATATGAGTGAGGGCAGCGGCGTCAGCAGCGTGGGGTGGATCATGGACAGCAGGCTGGGCAGGTGACCCTCCCGCGACCCCACAAAGAATAACCTGAGAGGTTGGAGAAGATGAGCGAACCAAACCGATGGTAGAGTTATTCAAGCTGCATTTTCATGTCAAATGAACACAATTTTTTATCCTGTATGGGTGCAGTAATTTACTGGCCAACTGATTTCCTTAATTTTGGAAGACCTGTGATTGGCCGATACTTACATGTGCAACCGATTTTATCCCCTGATCTGATCTACCTCAGCAAAAGTATAAAAATCAAACCCCGTCCTCTTTTGTTCTGTGTGAGAAAGGTTAGACTCGCCCAACAGGTCACGTCTGCATGTTTGCAGTAAAAATATTCACCCAACTGTTGCCAACTCAGTGACTTGGCAGCTCTCAGTGTGAGAGCTCTAGAGGAACCACCTGCACATTGATCAACAAACTAAAACAAACCATCATCCTCCTCCTACTGCCTGTTGTTTTCTTTGGCATTTCCACCAGTAGTAACATCCAGTTGTTGATCAAATGATCCATGTGATGCAAAAACAGTCTTTCCATTGTAGTTTTGCAAAATACATCCATCTAAATACATCTGAAAAACTGTCTCATTCTAGCCCAAGAACTATTTTTAATCAAAAATGTTTAGTTTTTCTAAATGGGCGCGTGTATTAAGCAAATTTATTTTCAGATTTTCAATTTGCACAATTCTATGATTAATGTAAAAGCAGCTTCAGAAGGCCTGGATCGTATAAACTCGGGCGTTACCTGGATGATGTGAAGAGCGAACCGTTGACCGAACCGAAACACGACAGACCCACAAACACGGGGATGATCCACGCCATGGGGCCCAGGTGGTAGTTCCCAAAGTCCTGCAGGAAACACGCAAAGACTTACAAACAAATTCCAGCACAATAACAAATCTGGTTCCATTAAGTAAGATGGAGGAAGTTCAACACAGAACCAGAACGAGCGGCTATGATAATGGATCAGTTGGAAGCAAAATGAGACAAACTGAAAGGTCACTCAGAGAGGAAGAAACCATGACATCAGATGAACCAGTGAAACTTTTTTTGTCTTATGTTGTGAAGTGGATAGAGTTGGTTCAGACTGTGCTACCTTTAAATCTGTCTGTTACACTGAGCACAGAAAACCTCTGGCATTTATGGTTTTAAATATTTTCATTTTTGATGTGAGAAACAACTAAAACAAATAGTGACTTCTCTGCCGAAGCAACTTGGACGTCCAGAAAACTCAACCTGAAACAGATGAAGTGATTCAAAAACATCTGCGGCCACTAATAAATGTGTGAAGTTTGTCCTAAATAATGAGATGCACAAGTGAAATGTCTGCAACGGAGTAATAAAATTAAAGTCATACAGGAGTCAGAGGAAAATGTCTGTCAGGTTTTTAGAGTTATTGGCCAACAGAGATGCTCACCTTCCTTAAAGATCCTGCTTGTTCTAAAAATATTGCATATCAGTGATAGAATAATAAATAAAGCCACGTCTGGAAGTTAGTTCATTTTTCACAAAGGTGAATTAGGGCCATTGGAGATAAGAAATGAGAAAATTTCCCAAACAAATCTCTAAAGTCTGAAAAGTTGAAATTTTGCTAGGAAAAAAAATCAGAAAAGTTCAAACTCCATGTTTTTTCTCAAATATCGGACATATTTTCTGAAATATGTCTGATATTTGAGAAAAAAAGTGTTTGATATTTTCTTGGGTTTTTTTCTAGCAAATTTTCTTCTTCTTCTGTTTGAAATGTATGTTTTGAGACTAATCTCACAATGTTTACGCTTTTTTCCAAGAAAATTTTTAACTTGAAGAGCTAAAAAATGTCCTTGTTTTTTTCAATAAAATTTCTGAGTTTAACCTAAAAATGTGTGTTTTTGGTGGAAATGTACTCTTTCTAAATTGCTTTTTAAAACTTATCTTTATTCGTTGGCATCTAATTGAGACTTGATAGTGTAACTTTTTTGTTATGATGTTTTATTGCGTTAATGTTTTTGTTCAGCACTTTGGTTTTAAACCTGTCTTTAAAAGTGCTATATAGACAAATTTAACATTGATCTATGATTGCCCTAATATGCTGAGGTAATATTTAACGTCCAGCAGTGAAAATGTGCAGGAAAAGCCAGCAGGTTGCAGGTCGGGTGTGAACTCACCACAGCGACAGCCTCCGAGCTGAGCATGTCATCGGGAGAGATGGTGGTGAAGTAGGCCAGGTTGGTGAGAACGTACACAACGGTGACGATGGGCAGAGAGATGATGATGGCTCGAGGAAGGTTTCTGGACGACACACAGACACCAAACAGTCGATTAAAACAGCTCACACTGCAGTCTCTCAATGCTGATAAAAACAACGACAACCTACTTGTAAGGCTCGATCATTTCTTCAGTGACAAAGTTCAAGTAGTTCCTGCAAACAAAGGATACACAAGTTAAACTAAATGTTGTGTTGACAATGCAGATTTCTACTGACTGGCCTGTTAGGACTGGAATTCACTCAATGATGAGTTTAGAGGAGAAAGAAGAAGATGCTGAGTAATCAGAGACTCTGAAATGCTCCGTCAGGAAGGCAAACAAATGCTGAACAATCAATGGCTGAAAACAATAAGAGCTACAAAAACAATCTAAATCGCCAAGTAGTTACAGCTTGGTTGGTTGGACAAAAGACTCCATTGGTTGGTTGGGTTGGATGGATGATTGGTTAGTTGGATGCATGAGGAATGAGTGTATTGGTTGGATGGATGAATGGTGGTTTGGCTTCTTGGTTGGGTGCTTGGATGGATGGATGGATGGATGGATGGATGTTTCTTTGATTGGTTGGATGCATGAGGGATGAGTCCATTGGTTGGATGAATGGACATTTCATCCAACCATCCATCAACTGGCTGGATGGATGGTTAGTTGTTTGGATGGATGAATGAGCCAACTGGTTGGATGGATGAATCAATGGATGATTCATCCATCATGCAATCGATGGATGAATCATCAATTGCTCATCCATCAAGAAGATGAATGGATGAGTTAACTGGATGGACAGATTAATGGATGCATCTACATGCCTGTAATCTGTTCACGTGGCTCAGTTAATTTTGGACTCACCAGCCACCGTAGGCAAAGAGTCCGCTGTAGAGCGCCAAGCCGATGTTACCGAACTCATAACTGGATCCTTTAAAAGAGTTTTCAGGAAGAAGTTCATCCGTTCCACCTGAAAAAAACAAAACAAAACAATATATAACTCAGAGCAGAAAAAAGGAGAAAAAAGGCAAAACAGCAAATAAAATCAGGGTGTTTTGGTCCAAGCTGGAGGAAGAACAACAATGCTTCACCCTAAATCTGTCCCATTTGAGTGGACTACAGTAATTGCTTAAAAGAACAAAAACCAAGCATTTGCATATGGAATTGTAAAATAGGATCCAAATCATCCAGTTGTCCAGACATGACAGGTCGAACTCTGAAGCATCTAAAACTCTCCGACTTTCAGGTTTCTGCTGGTTTGAGCGGCTCAGAGTCACATTCCTGCTCCCCTGGACGCACATTCTCAGACCTGGCGACGGTCGCTAAACCAACGGCTCAGGGCCGCGTTGGTTCAGCGAGGGTTAGCTGTAAGCCGGCGTGGGAAACTCTCCGCTGGGCCGGGCCGACGGTCTGGACGGCAGGAGGAAACCATCCATGCGTGGCAAACCTCTTAACGTTGCTAAGAACTTCATGCCTGTGCTGGTACGCCAACATTCCTCTGAGGTACAATTTGTAATACTTCTACTTATTTGTACATTAAATTATGAAAATAATAGGGCCAATGAATAAGAATGCTGGAAATAAGAAGCTCTTGGTCATGTACAAAAATGTGCAAAATATGAATTTTCCAAGATAGGTCCCCTTTAAAGCAAAGTTTAGCAAGAGTTAAAATATTTAATTTTCCTTTGGGATCAATCAAGTATTTTTAAATTTAAGTACATTTTTCATAAAATCAGTGACAACATATTTAATTTCTGACTAATTTCTGGCCTTTGGTAAAGAGGAGGCACAAAGCTTCATGGGAGCATTTCTGACGACAAGAAAATTAAATAAAAACCCATCTCAACAAAAAGAATCAGAATTTATTTTACAATTAGTTGCATGATTTTTTTTTCTTGTCCAAATCAGTTGTGGTGTTGCTGCTTCTGTAAGCCTCCAAAACCAGAAGAACGCCTGATTTCTCCCTGACCTTTACAGATCTTCATGCCGGACTGGAAGTTATGATTCACCTCAAACTCTTACTCAGATGAAAGCAAAATATTGAGGGGGAAAATGTTCAGTTCCTGCTGATCAACCCAGGAATGACTCTTCTAAAACTTCAGAATGAAAACCTTTAAATGTAATGTTTTCTAGAGTTCTAAAATAGAAGAAACCGTTTAAGTTTTACATATTTACTTCTGCTTTTTAACTTCCAGCCAACAGATTTAATAAGCTGTGATAAGTTGGTCACAGGCTGAGAGTGAAGCAAACAGGAAACATGCAGGCAGGTGAACACATGTCAACACCACGTGAACAAATTCCTGTTTCTGCTTCAATGACATTTCTAGAAAATAAATTCATCTCAATTACAAACTATCCAAATGTAAAACATTATGCAGTACTTCAACATTTTGCAGATCGTGTTTATTTCTAGATTTATCTGGTTGTATTCCCAGTGACTATTTGAAAATATGGCAAAATCTCTCAAATTTGGGGTAAAATTCAAAAATGAGAACCAGTTTTATCAAAATAAATCCAGTTGTGGAGCTAACAGATTAAAAATGTTGTGACTGGTTGTGTGTGGCAGTCAAGGTTGAAAATCACAATTCAGTGCAAATAAACAATCTGTTTTTCACATAAATGAATTAAACTCTATTTCTTTATTTTCTACATGATCATTTCGCACAGTGAAAAATGTCTTAGCACAACGCAGAAGCTAGCTAGCTAGCATTCGTGATCTTCCTCTATGTGCTCGGTTCAGCCAATCAGCAGCAAGGAAAATGAATGGCTGTAAAAGCCGGCCAATAGCACTGTGCCTAGGTATATCAGCTTCCCAATCTGCATTTTTGTTTGAAAAGTTTAGATATACTCTGTGAGAAAATGTGCAAATAGTTTATAGTTATGATCCACAGGGCAACAAAAAGGTTGAGGTTAGCTGTTTATCATTTTATTTATCACTAATTCCTCTCCTTTTAGAAATAAATAGATAAAAGAAATCAGGCCCACTGAGTGCAACTTCCTTCTTCACAAAACAAACTAAAATGACGTGGCATCAGATTTTAGCGGTTGTAGGATTTCTCCTCTAGTCCATTTCCTGTATTTGGAGCGGTCTCTGGTCCACTTCCACCAAACCAAGACTGAAAGTTTGGAGGAGGAACAGAGTTCAGATTTTTTAGAGTTGGATCAGTTACTCAAGCCTCCCTAAACAAACCGGACTTTCTAGGCAAACGAACTGGAGTTCAATTAAAGTGGATTAAACAAGGCTGGTGTGAATGCAGCCTAAATGAAGATGATACATTTGCCTTTTCTGGGTTAGGCTTTGTTAACAGATTGTGACTGTGTTTAATTTGTATTAAAGTATTAAATAGGTCAACTCTGCTCTTAAGATGGAGATGAATGAAGTTTTCCTCCACATGTTGGTGCAGAGGGAGGGACCAACTCTGACTCAGTCAGCGTAAACACACGTTGAATTCACCTCAAAGAGTTCATGAATGAATCACTTCAACATGTCGACAGTCAATTTTACCAAGAGGAAAACTTTCTTTAACTGTTGGGTGAGTCAGCAACATGCAGGAGGTTGAGGAAACCTTGCAGCTGTACTCAGGTGTGATGTGAACTGACTCTGTCTGAGGAGAGGAATTAACTTCAGTGTTTATAGCAAACAGCATGGCCGGCCGCCTGGTTAATCTGGTTAATCTGGCCTATAATCTGAGACGCTCCTGTCAGTCAACAAAAAGAAATCTGAAAGGTGAGGAAACCATATTCCTGATGGTGACACACTGAACTAAAAGCCTCAAAAGTGTGAAAAGAGCCTGGAACTTGCAAAAAAAAAAAAAAAGTAATAATAACATGACCTCAATATGAAGCTTCCCAGTTCTTTACCATATTTTAAAGGCTGCACTCTAACAGCCAATCATGAGCCAGAGAGATCCTAGCACTGAACTTGTGTTTGCCGATCTAATTACAGCCAGCTTTGGTCTAACTCCACCTGATCGGAGGAGTCGGAGCTAAACAGTCATTAGAAGGAGCGGGATAACAGAGCAAACACCAGATCAGACGGGACTCTTAAAAAGACAAATCAGAGGAATTAATCTTCACACTCCAGGAAGAAACCTGAGCAGGTTTCTGCATAAAAGAGGTGGAGAGAGTTTCTGAAGCAGAGCCAGAGATTTCCTGCTTCTCGCTCGTCAAACCAGTTCCTACACAGAAACTCTGGGTCTGCTACATTAGTTACATATCTGGACAATATCATGCTGGATATTGTCCAGCATGATATCTGGACAATATCATGCTTAAGTGTGAATGTGTTTTGATTTAAATTTATCCCCAAAATTATTTGTTAATTATTAATTTAGAGTTTTTTGTTGACCTCCTTTGCAGTGGTAGGAACACTTCTGCTAAACTGCTAATGTGCTAATATTGAAGCTAATATTTAGTTTAGCCTTTTTTCTAACTTTGAAAACATTAGCTTCCACTAAATTAATTTTTCTGGATGAATTTCAAAGAACTAATTTACTTGGTTGTTTTATAAACAGATGAATCCAGTTTGTTAAGCGTTGAAGTTTTGGTTACTGACTTAAGAATTATTCAAGTAGATGTTTATATTCATGCTCTTATTTTGAAGTGGGTCCTGTTTCCTCTCCTCACCTTCTCTTTTTGAGAAACTGAGTAAACGAACGAATGAGGTTTACAGAATAAAACACTTAGATGAACAAACAAGCATGAATGTTAAACAAATACATAAAAAAAATCATATTTATGAATTAGGGATCTGCATTTATCGTAATTATCATAAAAATTTTGATTTATCCTCATCACCACAAATTCCAATTAATGAAGTTTAAAACCACCAAAAACTATCTGTATTGTCCTGATTGTTAGTTTTGCCATATTCCACTTTGTTCAATGAAGATCTAATCGGTTTATCGTAAACCTTATGAAATCACCTTCTTTTCCAGAGATAACAGATATGGATATAATATATTTTTTATAAGAGACATAAATATTTGTTGGGTTGTTTTCATTGATATTTGATGAATCAATGCTGCATGAGGTTTGGCTAAAACCTGCTTTCATAATGAACTCTGGACTCTCTGGCCCAATCAGATCTCATCCTCACCTCCCTTCCTGCTGACCTCTCTTTGTTCTCCAAGTCTGAACAGTTTCCACTCAGTGTGGAGCGCCCACCGGTCAGCTGATCCCATCTGTGACCTGTGACCTCCTACCTCCACACAAATGCATGTCGACTCTCATCACAGCTGCTAGGATTTCTACATTAAAGAGAACTTATTATGTAAAATTCACATTTTGCTTAAATCTGAGTCTCTGCTGCTTCTAAAAACAGCCCAAGTTCTTTAAAGAAAAACATATCTTATTTTTTTTAAATAATTTAATGTTTTTTGGAAAACAAGCCGTTTCAAAACACTTCTGAATGTAACGTCACAAAGCCTGAGGCACTGCCCGTTGCCTGGCAACCACAGTGGGGCTCCAGCACTTTCTATGCAGAGATAGCAACAAATTATAAATCGTGCGCTATAGGGGACTTTTTGTCCCCCTTTAAAGGGGACAAATGTCACATTTGCTTCTAAAAACAGCCCAAGAACTAAAAAAAAAAAAAAAAAGGTATTTTGACAATAAATTTATATTTTTTACTGTCTGGAAAACAAGTCCCTTCAAAAACTTCCCGATTGATGAGTCGCGTACTGCGGCATTATCTACCAACCCCAGCAGACCTCCAGTCCATCTGCTCAGCTGGTTTAAACACTGTATGCACTGTGCAATGGCTGCTGGAAAAGACAAGTGTTTTGTTATTGATTTACCATCCAGAAACCACTTTGTGCATTATTGTTGGTTGTGCATGAGGTTCCACTTCTGTTTTTCAAAGATGTACGGCTGTACAATTGTGCATTTACTTGCAGCCATTTTCCAGTGCAATTGTAATCGTTGAGTTGGGGGCGTGGCCAGCAGAAGATTATTCGGATTTAAAGTGACAGAGGGCCTAAAACAGCTCATTCTAAAAAGAGCTCAACATAGGCAGAACTGAGCAGATTGAAATCTCATTATCTAAGAATAATTATGGGCAAAAAAATGTAGTAAACATGTTTTGTGTAGCCCATAATTTGATACCAACCTGTTCAAGGAAGGGTAATAAGTCACCTTTAAGAAGTGCCGGGTCATGCTACGGCTGCAGTGATCGCTGATGAGTTTTATTTTCTTGCCAAAAGAACGGTTCTGGTTCTGTTCTGTACTTGCAGGATCTTCCAGTTTTTATGACTGAAGCAGAAACTAGGGTTTCTTCTGCACAAACATGAAGAAACTGATATTTTTCAGCAAGAATTTGACAGAAATTCTTGCTGAACATTTAATCCAGAAGTCAGAACAAGGCAGCTTCTGTTGTGAACTTTTGTTTTGTTTCACTCTAAACTTCAATTTTTATCAGTTTGGTTTTGTAACTGTAAGCCAAGCAGCAGAAGATGACAGCATGGCAACAGTTCAGAGAGGAATATTCGGGTCTCAGCTGCAGACACGTCAGAGATCGTCTCCAAGGCATCATTGTATGAATTAATAAACGCTGCAGCCGAAAAGACAAAACAGACATCTGTGTCGGCCTCTGTTTGCTTTCCCTGCAGGACTTGATAGTCGACTTCCCTCGCCTCGAATTTCCTCCTGCGAAGTTTGGTCTAACAAGGCTGTTATCTGAATACGGCTCTGTTTGGTGTGTTCAAACAGGAAGTGAAGCAGCCATAAGAGACCGTCTGGCCTTGGCAGAGAACATCCACAAGAAGAAATGGAGTTTAAAGCCTGCAGTCACGATTTTCCGCACTAGAAAGGAAGCAAAAGGCTGGTATGTCACCTCTGGCACTTAGGATCATAGCACTTTAGTTTTGCTGACATAAACCTGTTGAACGTTCCTCTGGAAAGCATTGTGACATTTTGTTGACCCACTTTCTGTCTGAGTTATGCCAACACTCAGTCATTACAGGTTAAACTGGGTGGGATCTTGTTCCTCGTATTCGGTATCAGAACCGGTAATGGTTTCCCTGCTGAAGTGGATATGAGAGTCTGAAACTTCCAGGTGTTCAGAAAAACCAGGATGTAGAGCAGCTGTAAATGATTACTCTCCTAATCTAAAATTACTTCCGTTCTGCAGTGGCTAGTAAAACTAGTAAAACAAATATATGAAAGAGAAAATACTTTTAAGTAAACAATTCAGACATTTTATTCCTCAAAATACAATACAGTTCAAACGTCACCTTTGGTCTCAGATATGGGGAAAGAAAATTAAAGTTCAAAAACAGATGAGAAATGTCACATTATTTTTTTAAGAATTAGAAAGAAATTGGCTTCTTTTTACATCCCAGGGAAAGTAATGGATTATCAAATAAAAGTTTCTAGACACCCTGATCAGCAAAATAATTTCTTAACATAGGAAGTGGTTCTACAGAAGCCTGGAAGGCAAATTTTAAAAACTAATTTTCTAAGTCAGACTAAATTTTGTATTTCTGCAATTTAAAAAAAACCTAGAAATATTAAAGGTTTTAATTTATGTCTTTTTTTCCCAAGGACATCGTTTTTCTGGAAAACTACCAAAAATAAATAAATAAATAATACAGTTGTGTGGATTTGCGTCTCGAGCGACGTACCTTGGCCGATCTTGACGAAGCCGATGATGATGATGAGGGCGAGCGCCAGGAGCTTGGCGGCAGCAAAGAAGTCCTGCACCCTGGTGGCCGCTTTCACACTGTAGCAGTTCACGAAGGTCAGCAAGACTGCAGAGAAAGATGAGGCAATAAGATGGAGACAGAGGAGGTGTTCTAATGAAAAAACAGTTTTAAATTAATCCTAGTTAATTTAAAGGTTTGTGATTAATTAATCCCAATTAATATCATTTTAATCAAAAACTACATATTGACAAAATAATATTTTCAATTCAAAATTCCTTTCTGCTGATAAACTATCAAATAAATAGACATATGAAAAACAAAGATATTTATTGTTTTAATCTGTTATCCTGATCATCCATGGAGCTTCTTTAGAAATGTGGACGTTGACAGATGCGTTAGCGTCGGTGCTGCTACATGTGTGGCAATGTGATGCTATTTTAGCCTTGAACAGTTTTGCTGATAAGCTTATTCCTTTAAGCACAACTTGAACACAACTTTAATTGAACTACAGTTCGATTGCCTAGAAAGCCTGGTTTGTTGGTATGGTGTGAATGCTCTGATATGGACCAAAAAATGAACTCTGTTCACACTAAAAACCTAACTTATGTGAACACCAAGTGGACCAGAGAGTACTCCAAAAGCAGAAACTGGACTAAAGCCTAGGTAGGGCATTCTGGGTAAATACAACCAAAATAAATATGAGTCTTGTGCTAGTGGGAGAAATGACTAGTGATTTCTTTTACTAAAGACAAAAGAGAAATCCTACAACCGCTAAAATCTGACGCCTAAAAAAAAACGATTCCATTTGGTGAAGAAGAATGCTCTCGATGTCGTCTTCAGACGTTTTTGTTCTGTTTCTTTCCTTCAGTGGTTCTTGGTGCATCGCCCCCACAGGCGAGGAGGGGGACAGGTTTTTCAAACAGTTTGGTTTGAAATGTTTATTAGAGGTGGTTTTAAATGGAGAAAATGACATATATCCTCCAGAGGCTGTTTAGGTGAAATATGGTATGAAACAGAAGGCCTTAAGGTGTGCTGGAGATGTTCATTCAGAGGTTGGTGCTACAACTGGAGTATTTCCTATGAAAAAAAAATTGTTTTGCTCTACACTAGATATAGGAACATTTGTGCAACAGCGAATAGCTGCTGCAGTTGGTCTACATCCGCAGAGACGGAGTGTCCCTGAATTTCGCAGAAATGGGAAACATTTCTGTGGGAGAATAAAAACAACAAAAGAAGAAAAACTCTTCTCAGAAGCGCATGTACAGTGCTGGTACTCGACATCCCCTGAAGGGGCCCAAAAAGCCCATTAGAAGTGATTAACTGAAGCAGCAGGTCCATTCAAAGCTCCTAAATCAGGTCGGAGCCACAACAGAGGACGAGGCAACACAATGAGGCTCTGTGGCAAACACAACAACACAAAGGGAAAGAGGTCGCGTACAGTACCGGGCCGGACTGTTCTGGGTCCGCCAAAAAAAAAAAGAAAGAGAAACAGGTCAAACAGAGGAAGAATTAGTCCTGCCACGATAAGTTCTGCTGGATGATAAATTGTCCCAGAAGTTATCACGATAAATGATAATATTGTGTTTTGAGACCATTTCTAAGTAATATAAAGGTAAAGGCATAATTTAATCTAATTTAACACCGGAATTTAATTTAACACCGTACTGGAAGACATCTTAAATATCCAAAATAAATAAAACAACAAATAAAGTGAATTATGAAGTCTCTGTAAATTAAAAGGTCCTGTTGAGACCAAAGCACCAGACTGAGAACTTTTCTCATCCGATTTTTGGTAGAAAGAGAGAAAAGAGAAAAATTATAAATCATGCAAATAAAAATTATTCAGTTTGCTTTAAATTATCATGTGATTAATTAATTTATTGATTATTGCAACAGGTCTAGAACGAATGTGGACAAAAACAGACACACGGAGAAGAACATGGAGGAAATGTCCCTGAGCAATCCTTATGACACACACACACACACACACACACACACACTTTGAGCCTCCAGGAGCTCAGCTCAGTCATGTGGTCTCAGTCAGGATTTAGCCTTCAGTCGGTCTGGAGATTAGGTACCAAACTGGCTCCACATTTATACTAACATCATGTGCATTCACACAGAGATGCTGTGTGTGTGTGTTTGTGTGTGAGGCAGCTGATTGGTTAATATGAGGTTTCCTATCAATTCATGAGTCCCGAACAGAGAGGTGAAAACTGGACGAAGCAGATGATAATCCAGAGTTAATCTCATTAAGACTCTGAGGCACAAAGCAAACCGTGTTTAAATGTTACCAGAACCTGAAGACAAAACACTTTTTAGTCAGGAGTAATGATTACAGAGGATCAATAACATTGACTGATTTCAGTTCGATTTAGTTAAATCATTTCAGCAGGTATTGTGAAGCTGCAAATGTCCAGTTTGGTTTCTGTGATAATTTAATCAACTTTATGAATTTGTTTGTATGCTTTATGAGAATTTTTTTTTTATTTCTTTCAACAACAAAAAGAATCACATTTTTGTAAATGTTTAATTTATTCATGTTTTAACAGTATTGTTAAAAACTGAGCAATCAACACTGTTTGTTTTCAAATAGAAGAAATATAAAATATGATTTTGAATTTTTGAAGTGATGTGTTATGTTTGTGTTAAATGGATTAATTGATAAAACAAATAAATGTTTATTATTTTGTACAAAAATACTTAAGGCATGAAGCATAATGTCACAACTTTTGTTTTATATATTCCATGGAGTGCATGGAAGTAAAATCTATTTGTATTCTCACTCCTTATCCATTTATTCTCATATCTCCTTCATAACCTTGCATGTATGAAATAGTGAATTATCATCAATAAAGTGGGAAAGTTTTGATCTGTCATTTGGAAAGGGACACAATAAAAATATAATACATTTATAGTGATACATGTTCTTACATTTAGAGCTACAAGACGACTAGATACATCTGTCAAATAAAAATGTACCCAGCATTTTGCATCAGATCTTTGAAATGCAGAACTGCTGCCAAGACAATACGTCTGATATTTAATGTTTTTCATTTGTTTTCTTGCACTAAATGAAAGTTCACAACTAAATCAACTGTTTTCAATTGAATATAAATACTTTTCTTTAATAATTTAACAAAATCATACCAGTTCTGTGTTTTGTTTAGGCTTAATGTCGGCATCAATGATAGCCAGAATATTTAAAAACTAAATAAGTTTTTATTAAACTGTTTTATTGTTGTGTAAAGGAGAGTAAATGTGACCATAACTGCAGCTGATGTAATAACGCGGCACTTTATCGTCATCATTATCTTAGAGAAATGCGCGCGCAGAACAATTTGTACAGCAGCGCACGTGCTACTAAAACTGTACAAGCTGTACAGGTGAGACAGGAAGTGTATTTCAACCACAACCACCAACTCAACATCATCCAAAAGTTGCATCATCCGAACCCGAGGTGGGCTCGGTTCCTCCCGGATACTCACGGATGCAGAGGCAGGCCACCAGCTTGGCCCCTTGCTCCGGTACCGGGCACACCGGGAAGATGGGCTTCAGCAGGTAGGTCGCGAACACGTAGGCGACGATGTACTGGGAGGAGGGCCGGATGATGAGCAGCTCGATCCAAAGCTTGAGGAACGCCAGCAGGGAGCCGTACACCTCCAGGATGTACGCGTAGTCCCCCCCGGACTTGCTGATGGTGGTTCCCAGCTCCGCGTAGCACAGCGCTCCCACCGTGGAGAACACCCCGCACACCGCCCACACGATCAGGGACAGACCCACCGAGCCCGCTTCCCGAAACACGCCGGTCGGCGTCACGAAGATGCCCGAGCCGATGATTGTGCCCACGATGATGGCCACGCCGTTCATCAGGGTGATGGTCCGCTTCAGGGCGACCCCGTCCTCCGCTGCGTCCGCCGGCAGGAGGCTGCTGGGGCTCCGGGCGTCGCTCCCCGGGGTTCCGGCTGGACTGGAGCCGGCGGACAGCATCCTCTCGGTCACCTGCCGGTCCTCTTCCCGGCCTCCGGAGGAGTTGGAGTTTCTCTTCTTCACCGATGACATCTGCGGTTGCTTCCTCTTTCTTCTTCTTCCGTGAAGCTGCCGCCGTCTGTCCCCCGCGATCCGGGACGGGCTCTGACTGACGCTCAGGCCGGACCCACACACGAGGAGTCCACGGTGTCTGAAAGCGTGTGTGAAAGCAGCGTGGTTTTCTGACTCAATCTACAAAGAGATGGGGAAGCAGACGTGATGGCCTTCCTCTCCCGTCAGGGACGGCCCCCTTTTCCGCCCTCTAGCGGTAGACGTGAGCAGTACTCCCATTTCTTCAGCACCCCTCAGTTTTTATGGGTCAATTTCAAGAAATAAAATATGATGTATTTCTCTTACACAAAAATACGATGGTTTGCGAGAAAAACAGAAATTTTGAGATTAATCTAAAAAAAAAAAAAAAAAAAATTCAAGAAAAACCGTGGAAATTTTTGAGTTTCAAAGTTGCAAATTTGGGAGAAAAAGCTCAGAAATTTTGAAATTAATTAGAAAAGCAAGAACATTTTTGTTCTTGTAAAACATTGCTAGAAACAAATTTTTATTCTCACTCATTATGAGACTAATCTCAGCAATTTTCTAGAAAAGACATGAAAATTTCTGAAAATTGTATTTACATCTTTTAATGTCTAATACTAATATTTTTCATCTACGCTTAGATGAAAAATCATTAAAACATGTTTTTTTATCCGATTAGTTGTCAGAATAATCAATTACTAAAGTAATCATCAGCTGCAGCCCTAATTATTTTTATCCATCCAGTCATCCGTCCGGTCATCCTTTCATTTTGTAGGGGGACAGTTATTCTAACAGTCATGCTTTTAGATTGCGGGAGTACCCAGAGAGAACCCACGCATACACCAGGAGAACAGAAAGACCAGACTGGAATTCAAACCCAGGACTTTCTTGATGCAAGGCAATGGTTCTACCAACAAAATGACTGAAACAATCCACAAAGACATAAAGAATTATAGATCAAGAGTAACTTTAACAAGTCTCTAAAACTCAAATATATAATTAAAAATAAAGGTTTATTCCCAGTACCATATCTTTATTGATTTAATCATAAAACCCTAATGGTGTAGGAGTGAGAAACGATTACAAAAATTGCATCAGACAACATTTCCAGGCATGTTCACGAAGCAACTGAACCGGTTAGACCGGTTCTATGTTTCCAGTAAAATACAGCCTGAGGGGTTTCTAATTGCAGTAGAAATGAGGAAATAAAGTATAAATCTTCTTTTTACGGTAACTCTGCAGCCAAACCCAGAATGGATCAGAGATGCAGTGTTTTGGGTGGTTTCTCTGCATTCTTCTCAGCCTCTGACTTGGAAAGCAGATGCTGGAAGGAATTACCAGTAACTCAGTGTGGTAAGGTGTCAAACTCTAGCCATCACTTTTAGATGTGTACCTGCTTCAGCACACCTGAGTCAAACGTACTTACTGATGTGCTTTGGACCATTGTTCTGCTGTATCACCTAAATGAGTTTGAGGCTACAAGCCGATCCTGCTTCAGGATTTTCTGGTAGAGCAGAATTGCAGTAAAGTCTCCAGTGTTAAGTCTCACTCTTGCTGGTTAATGTCTGGTTTGGTTTTAGTCAAGTTGGGTGTGTCTCCATTGCTAGTCTGTTCCTAGCTGATGCGGGCAGGAATGTGAGCAGGCTGAGAGCGCGCAGGAGTCAAATAATGTTTGCAGCATCACTCAGCAAGAGAGAACCTCATGGTTGTGGTTTTGATGTACTTGAAGAAACCCAGATGTCACATTTTGTATTAAAGACAAATAGCCGAAAGTGGTAGCATGAAATCAAAGGAATTATCTGCAGATCTCAGAGAAAGGATTGTCTTCAGGCATAAATCTGGGGAAGGATCCAGAAACATTTCTGTTTCTCTGTCAGTCTTAGTGGACTCCATGACCTCCATCACTGGTCAATGGAAGAGGTCTGGGACTACCTGGCCATCTAAAATGACCATGAAAAAAGGACTTTAGTCTGGGAGGAGACCAAGAACCTGATGGTTACTTTGTCAGAGCTCCATCATTGATCTGTGGAGAGAGGAGAACTTTGCAGAAGGTCAGCCATCTCTGCAGCAATCCACCAATCAGGCCTAGATGGTAGAGTGACCAGACCAAAAGCATTCCTTAATAAAAAGAAACTAGATTGCCCATCTGGAGTTTACCAAGAGGCTCATGAAGCTCATGACTGTGAGAAACAAGATTCTCTGGTCTGATGAGACAAATATTGAACTCTTGGGTGTGAATGCATCATGTTTGGAGGAATTTGAGCTATGGGGATATTTGCAGCAGCAGGACCTACTCAGGATGGATTCAACAATGTACAGAGACATACTGGATGAAAATCTGATCCAGAGCAACTTCACCTTGGACTAGGACATCAGTTCATTTTTCAGCAGGACAACGATCCAACACATCTGGCCAGGATCTCAAAGACTTCAGAACCATTCTGTAAAAGTCCAGACTTGAATCTAACTGAACGTCTCCGGAGAGCTCTGAAAATGTCCGTCTCCCAGGCAACCTGATGGAGCTTGAGAAGTACTGCAATACAGATTGGCCGAAATTGCCTAAAGACTGGGGAGAAATGACGTCAGAGTTGTATGGCACTTTTCAGGACAGATAAAATCAGCCATTTCCATTCACACAAACTCATATACTAATGATAATAAGCTACAGGATAGTAGCCACAGCTGCCCTGGCAGTCTGACAGAAGCAAGGCTGCCATATTGTGTCATCGACCCTACTGACCAACACCAGCAGGCAAGGCGGGTGAGGACACCTGGACAAAGGCAGACGGAGTGTGAATTGAGCCGACGACCCACCCACTGCGGGGCAAACTCCTACCACCATCATCACCATCACCACAAGTTAAGCTGGTGGCATCATATTCAAAAAGATTTGAGGCTGTAATTGAGCTAAAGGTTGATCAACAAAGTATTAACCAAAGCTGGGAATACTTGCATGATTCTACTGTCCGATTCTTGGTTTTCTATTTTAGTAAATATGCAAAAACTATTTTCCACATTGTCATTATAGGGTATTTGTGTAAAAAAATTTGAGATACTAATTTAAAACAATTAGGATTAAGTTTGTAACGTAAAACCTAGAAAAAGTTAATACTTTTTGAATCTCCTGTAGTTCTTATTGAGGATTGGTTGTATGTAAAGAGAAGCTGCAACACAACTGTTATTGTTTAGAGCTATTGTAGTTCACAGACTTGCTTCAACCGACTCCAAAGCTTTAAACACCCTGCAAGGAAACCCTCCGATCCATCGACTGTTCAGTGGGACAGAGAGTACATGTGACTGAATGTTTGTGTAATTTTTCTGCAGCCTACATGCAGATTCCCAGCAGGAGAATATGAAAACATTTGGCAGGACAAGACCTCTCCCACACCAACAGCCCACTGTTCTTTGTTTACACTCCTCCTCAGATCCGCAACATTGGACAGAAAAATCCTTTCTCTCCTTTGAAGTGGGCAGTCAGATGAGGAGCTGGAATCTTCATACAGCATCACGTTACGTCAGTCCGGTCCCGTGAGAAGAATTTTACAATCAACGAATAACTTTGTGGTATTTTGTCCTCATTCATAAATGCACCAGGAAACTCACCAACAGAACGAGTAGCAGCAGCTTCTGCCATTTAGTGGGAATTAGTTTGTTCACTTAATGCTTCCAGTGACAGCTGGCTGTGCAGAGTAGGTAAGAGTAAGCAAATAAATTCACCTGGAATGATGGCTTTCTTTGCTAAAATCTGGGTGCTGTAGGTTTAATTATTAATGTTCAAAAATTTCTCTCTGTGATCTGGAAGTTTCACAACCTCTCATCTAATTTTTACCCTGATGTCCCACTGCTAGACCCCAGATCGATGCACTCAGAAGGATCTGTGTTTTTAAAGAATCAGATTTCTGTTGTCTTGAGATGTTTTCGTTGAGATGAAGGTCAGTGGGTTAGAAACACCCCATCTTTTCCTTTCCACTCGTTTTTTTTGTGCTGTTGGATCGGTAACTCAGGTCGCCATCCCTCTGCAACATCAGATGCAGCTGAAATAGAGCCGGTCGATGATCTCAGAAGCAAGTTTGACTATAAAACAAATAACTAACAGATTTAATCATTTCCTTGATAGTTTTACTGTCTCTGTTCAAAAAATCTCACAGAATAACCAAACCTCATCATGTTCTATAGTTATTTAATTTTTTAATTTTCTGTTTAATAAAGTGTGGATCTAAAGAGCTCTAATTAATTTCTTCCATTTGTGGAAGAAATTAAGACACGAGCCAGTGGAGGTATTCTTTCACTGTCCGAAGTGCTAAGCCCATCCCAACCAACTCCCATCTCTGAGAGGTTAACACTTAAACAGTTATTCTTTCAATAGCTACAGAGATCAATAAACATGCCGAGTCTTACCCTGAACAAAATCTACAAGAAATTTATTTAGCTGGAGTGGAGGAATCCAGGAGCACTGTTCTTTATTCCTTGGCACTGATTGGCTGGACCCCCAAGAGCAGAAATAAGGGAAACAGGGATGCAAACTTCTGCAGTATGACTAGGACTGTTTTCAGTCTTGGCACTGGAGAGAGTGCAAAGATTGTTTTCCAGTGTCTGGAAGATTGTTTTAAGACACTGTTTGTAGTGCAAATAGGCACCACTATTTGGTGTTTTTTTTGGTTGAGCGGTGTCTGAACTATTTGGTGTCAATAGTTAAGACACTTTTATTTAGATATATTTGATGTTTGAACTCTTAAAATAGGCAGTTATAAAGAGGGAGTCTTAGGTTTTCGTGGACTTTAGCTGTTCGCTGGTGATTGTGCTCACAAAACTCCCCAAATACTGAGGAGATCCTCCTGTGGATTAAATTTGATTCAATGCTCCATTTTATTCCTGTGTTGAATCATTTCATGTCACTGGTCTTACAGTAGAATTTTACAAGCTTTTCTGTTACAAATTAGCACAAACTTTGCCAATATTGCACTAATGCTGAAAAAAAAGAGTTTCACAATTGCCATTAAATGAGAAACACAATTGAAATCATGTGTGAATAAGTTTGTTCACATGATGAGTCATTAAAATCATGCCACACCATCATCCTCTAACTACTTCCTGTCAATTTTTTTCTTCTTCGTTTCTGCCAGTAGTCTTGATCATATGATGCAAAAAACTATTTCCATTGCAGTTTTAGGAAATAAACCAGTTTTGATACAACCAACAAAAAGATCACCTCATACTAGCATCAAAGCCTTTTATCAAGAAATAGGAGCTTTTTCTAAATTGCTGTGTTTCAATTAAGCAAATTTATTTTCAAAATGTCAAATCGAGCATTTATATGGTGAATGGAAACACAGCTACTATCCAGTCCAACAAGGACAGAAAAATGCTTTGGGCCTGAGGGAAGTGTCTGAAGTGTCTCAGACAGACAGACAAGTCTGGACTGAACTGCAGACATGGATTAAGGTGGAATCCTGATGTCTGACCTGAATGAAGATCCCTCAGGTATTCGGAGATCTACAAGTCCAATAAATGTTGAACATTTTGATCTTGTCTGAACGCAGGAAATTATCTGTCTGCAGCCTCTGGAGAGCTCCGGCTGCTTTACCTCGTGGTCTCGATATTTCTTTCATGTTGCTTCGAATATCTGAATCCTCATGTGACAATCCTCACAAAACTCCAACAAGTCTGTGCTTTACAGATTAAAACTCTGCATGACAACATCTTTCCAAGAAAGCTCTCTGCTGTCTGAGTCGTCACATGGGCAGAGTCGCTGTGGAGGCATCTGGCAGCTTTGGCTTTAAATCTGGATACGTTTTATCTCTCTTCTCTGCCTGAACCTGAACAGGACATCTTTATTCAGATTAGTCATCTACTAAATCAAGCTGCAAAAATCTGCAAGACGTGTTTTCATTTTTAAAATACTCAAATACCATCTGTCAGGAAGGAAGCCTCCCCGTGGTTTCCTGCTATATTTTACATAACTGCGGTGTCACTGAAACAGCAGCAAATACTAAAAACTGTTGCATAATCAAAAACGTGGAGCCATGGTGTAAACAACTGCTCTTTCTCTCTGAATGAAGGCAAACCTCTTAATTTGTCCTGAAACCAGGTTTAAATGTTTTGTTGCAGGTATGGATGAAAGAGAACAACTTTGTCCAGAACTTTTTAAAGGACATAAAGTTTGCAGAAAGTTTATGGTGGCACAGTGTCTGCTGCAGGTTATGGTTTTTATGGAGGAAACAGAAATGGGCCTTTCAGTCACATTACGTTTTATTTTCCTACTTCTAGGGAGTTTTTTTAGTCTATGATCACTTGCAGACAAATGCAAACCAAATCCTATTTATTAATTTTTTTGCCCTTTATGCATCCCATGTCCGACATTTTTATGGAAATCTGAACGGTCCATTTCCAATCTTTTTACCCCTCAAAAATCTAATTTTGTCACTTCCATGTGTGGAACTAAATCAGATACGTATCCAATAGTTTCAAAGTGTCGGCAGTCTGAATGGACGAGTCAGATTTTATCCAGCTTTTACGTCATTAACATGAGACGCATCATAATTCTGCTCCAGAAGAAGCCAGATGCGGTAAACAATGTCTGAAGCTTTCTTGTTTTTAGCTTCCTTTGTCTTGTTATGATCTTGTGACGACACGTTCGACTCCTGTTGCTCAATACATTTAAAATGAATTCACAGATGACGGCGGCCATTATTGCTTCCATAAACAGTGCGCTCCTATGTGTTGTTCTTCTGTGTGGGCTTATAAACTGTTCACATAGAAGTCTGATTCTGTTTAGTTAGTAACATTTTTCATAAAATTGAGCATCAAGATTTGATGTGTAAACACAGACTAATTTCTTCTCCACTGAAACATTTGATACAGATTTGCGGAAAAACAATCAGATGATTAGCTGCAGCGTAAACATGATTATTCCTATTGATAGCACCCTATTAAAGCTATAAAATATGAGTTTCAGTAACTCTGCAGGCTTTTATTTCTTTTAAAAGATTTGGAGCTGATATAGACACATTTTACAAAAAGTTTATGCAAAAGTACAGCTTCCATACATTACTATTTGACAGCCATTTATTCATAATTTACCATAAAAAAGAAATTAAACACCTTCTAATCATACAGACAACTCCAAGCATGCTCTCCATTGGACTGTTATACAACAACAGACTATGTTCAGTCAGAGGTGGTTATACATACCGTTGTAGTACAGACTGCTACAGGAGATCCTCCCTCCACACGTCCAACAAAAAAGCATATTATGAGTTCAAAATTGAATTTCCTTTGAGGATCAATAAAGTATTTTTGAACTGAATTGAATCTCCACTGGTTATTTAGGAGAGAAAATCCTTTTCTGTCCTGCTGTTTCTTCAACTCTTCTTGATCTCTAACTAAAACTGCGAGTTTTGAGCTTTTACGAAACAAACACTCCAGGTGTGTTTGGTGTAAAGCAAGGGATGAATTGTGGGAAAGCACCTCATGCTCTGAGCTGGTGGACCTATGATGCTGCGGGCCTGCATCTCCCCTTTTACAGAAGGTTTTGGATGAAAAATCTGTTGGTTTCTGTAAGAAAAAATATTTAAAACAATGATTATTATGTCTTTCATAAAGATAATGAGGTAAAACATTTGATCAGGGGGTGATCATGGATCCTGATCTGAACTATGATAATCACATCAAATCTATCATAAAAACATGATACTACCATCTAAAAAATATTGCTAAAATTAGACAACTTATGTCCCCACAAGAATCAGAAAAATTAGTTCATGCCTTTGTTTTTAGAAGACTCGATTACTGCAATGGCATTTTTACTGTTTTATCAAAAAAAGCATTAAGAAAGCTCCAGCTTCTCCAGAATGCCGCTACAAAAGTCCTTACTGAAACAAAAAGAGATCAGCATATCAGTCCAGCATATCTTTGCCTGTTGCTCAAAGAATACAATTTAAAATCTCCTTAATAGTTTACAAAGCACTTTGAAACAGAAACCCAGACTACATTTCTGATCTTCTTCAACCATATATACGAATCAGACCTTTAAGATCATCAGAATCAAACCTATTAACTATTCTGAGAGTCAGAACTAAACATGGTGAAGCAGCTTTTAGTATTTATGCTCCATCTCTCTGGAATAAGCTTCCTGCTCATTGTAAGACTGTCCTTACCTTGAGTTTATTTAAAACCTTCTTATTTGAAGCTGCCTATTATTAATTTTTTAATTCTATTCATTCACTATATTTAAAATTTTAATGTTTACTTTGTCTAAATTTAATCTGCTTGATTTTTTTATTATTATTACTATCTTCTTGTTGTATGTTGTTTTTAACTTTCTTGTACAAGCACTTTGAATTGTCTTTGGCTGAAGGTACGATATAAATAAAGTTGCCTTGCCTAAAACATTTGACCAAATCACCACAGAAAATCAACTTTCCTGACACAAGAGTATCAGAATGAGACTTAAACATTTCATCCCCAACAAACCAGTTAAGGCTGCATTCAAATTCAAACAGGAATCACACGAAGGAGAAGCTTTTGTCTCAAATCTCTGAAACACCAAACAATCAGATCAGAGGAGCTGCTGCAGAAGCAGGAGGAAGACGAGGAGGAAGAGCAGCTGGCCTGGAGTTCAGAGGGAGAAGGGCCTCTCCGTTCATGTTCCTGTTTATACTGAGCAGAATCTGGATTGTTTTCTGCTTTTCATCTCTCTTCATTGATGATGGCAGCTGGACAGAGTCTCTATGGTGCAAACCAAATGTAAAATCATAAAATATACATGTAACTTATTGATACAGAGCCGTGAAAAAACATTTTATCTCTATCAGATTTCTTCTTCTTTTGTCACAAAGATGAATACAAAGGCACTTTGGCACATTTTGATTTCTATGCTCCTTCCAGCTAGAAGTTTTTCCACTTTTAGCACCAACAGCCAATCAAGCGTCTTTTTCATTATCCTGGAAGAATATTAACCCACTCTGCTTTGCAGAATTGTTTTAATTCTAGCTGTGTTTCCATTACAAGCGTGTGCAAAACTTTGTCAATATTCCGCTAATGTCAAAAAACTATTTCGCAATTGCAGTGTTTCCATTAAATAAGAAACATGATTAAAATCACACATGAATAAGTTTGCTCACAAAAAAACATTCTGCACCACGATCCTCCAACTGCTTTCTGTCGTCTTCTTCGTAGTCAGTGGCAACATCTGATCATGTGACTTGTGTGATGCGAAAAAGGGTTTCCATTGGTGTATTGCAAAATAAACCAATTTCAATATGTCCAAATAAAAATACAAAAACTTTTTATCAACAAGCAAGGTTTTTATTTTCAAAATTGCATGAACAATAATAATAAAGCTTCAGCTATGTCAATTTTCAAGTGGATTGAGAGCAGTTAGGTAGTAACTAGTTACATTTTCTCAATTACATTTACTCGAGTAACTTTATTTTAAAAAATTTACTTTCAGGAATATTTTTACTATGCTTTACTTTTTACTTTTACTTGAGTAATTTTATTCTGAAGTACCGCTATTGTTATTTGAGAAAAATTTCTGGATTCTCCACCCACTGAATGAAAAACAAAAATGTTTTAAACAAAAATCCACCAGACCTGCAGTTTTTGTTAAAGTTTAATATGCTTTTTATTGAAAGAAGCCGATACGGAAAAATTTCTTTAGCCTGATTTTATTTTTTGTTACTTATTTATATTATCATCATGTTGGTCCTTAAAATACCAAAGTTTCCACTTAGATTTATATTTTGGTCTTTCTGATTATGTGATTTTTAAATATTAAATGACTGATTATTTTTGATCTGTTACTCCTTGAATTGCTGTTTTTACCAAATACTTTTTTTTTGTTCTTACTTGAGCATTTCTTGGATGGCTCCTTTTTACTTTAGCTCGAGTAAAAATATGTTGAAGTCTCACTACTCTGACTGGAGTACAATTTTTGGCTACTCTGCCCATCTTTGATTGTGAGGTGAATCAATCATTTCAGCCATGATTTTGTTGGAAACAATTGTTTGTCCTCATCCATACAATCAGGGGAAGCCCGGTACCGGAGCGTCTGAGCAGAACCTGAGCTTTCGGTCTCCTGCAGCCAAACACAACAAACACCCCACTGACGGTCGGCTTCAATCGCCTGCTCTGTGGCTGGAGTGGGGTGGAAATGTGGGTCACACCCAGCCCACCCGGAGGTGCCTGGGCGGCTTGTTTGTGCTGAACATCCCCTCACAGAGCCAGCAGTGCTTCAAAGCACAGGACCGAGTCAGACCGAGGCAGCTGGAAGCGGTTTTTATTTTGGAAAACGATCCGGATCGGGTTTATGGGAGGATTTGGCTCAGCTGGGAACAGAGTGGGTTTTAATTTAACCACCACCAGGTGAAAAAACTTCACAGTAACTGTGTTTCCTTTAGAAATGTGTGCAAAACTTTGTCAATATTTTGTTAGTGTTGAAGAAACACAATTGAGGTGTTTCATTAAATAAAAAATGCAATTAAAAATCACAATATGCTTGTTAATAAGATAAGTCATTAAAAACATGCCTCGTCCTACAACTTCCTATCATCTTCTTCATGTTTTCCACTCGTAGTAACATCCAGTTGTTGATCATGTGACCCATGTGAAGCCATTGCAGTTTTTAAAATACTCAGATTTCGATACAGTCAAAAATATATTTCATCTTATCAAAAGACATGTTTTTTTTTCCAACATTGGTACGTCTTCATTAAGCATATTTATTTTCATAATTCAAATTTGTGCAATTGTATGGTTAATTCTCTTTATTTCAAACTTAAACAACATGGTTCAATATCTAAGGTCACAACTAAAATTAAGACTTTTCAAAACCATAATGAATACAATTTAAGATGTGAATCACAATAGAGACATTCAAAAAGAAAAATCAAATTTTTTGTAGTGTCAAGATTTTTTGCACAGAATGCACATAACATTGTATGGGTTGGCAACAGAAGTGAGCTGGTTGCTGCAAAATTCCTAAGAACTTTTGGCCAATCAAAGTCAGAAGGGAAGAGGCAGCATTTATGCTAAACATTCAAAAATGAATGGGAAACAAACATTGATAATGATGATGTTTCTTTGGATATGTTGTAGCATTCTCTGCAGGTTTTTAATGGGGCTCACTGCCCAGAAGCTTTTTTGGACATGGCACTAAAAAGGGTGCAGATGTTAGTGGTGTTAAAATGAGTACATCTTAAATCATTTCCAACATTTAATGTGACATACAGTACAGACCAAAAGTTTGGACACACCTTCTCATTCAATGATTTTCCTTTATTTTCATGACTATTGACATTGTAGATTCACACTGAAGGCATCAAAACTATGAATTAACACATGTGGAA
>CAEFZY010000024.1:0-12468 GCA_903066815.1 Brachyrhaphis roseni
TCTTCTTCTTTGAGCCTGGACTGCGGCTCCTACTCCTTCTCTTCCTGAGGCACATCACAACCAGGAAGGAAGATTACTTTATTATTACCTACAAAACGTTAACCCTAATGTAATATAGATGGAAAATTCAAGATGTTTTTATTATTATTTTCTTTACAACTAAAAACCTTGATTATGAAACACAGCAGTGGTAGCATCATGCTGTGGAATGCTTCTCTTCTGTATCACCTCCCAGCAGGGCATCATCCTTAGGCATAAAGGCAGAGCTGCAATAGCATATTGTTTTTAGCCACAGCATATTTAGGCGTTAGACCTACCTAGTCAAACCTTAATTCAATGAGAAAATCTGAAAACTTCTTGTATAAATTGATATTTATACAAGATTTTAATCCCTGTAGCCAAGATCAGAGAACTTAGTTATGTTTGCTCACTTGTCTGAGCTTGTGTGCACGTTGTGTCTCACCTCAGCATCTTGATTCTGCAGATTGTAGGTTTTGTGCAGAGCACACATCGATGACACACTCAGCTCTGATTCTTCCAGCAGAAGCTCCAAAAGCATCACCAGCTGCTCCGTCGTCAGCTGAGGAGACAAAACGGTTCGTGATATCAATAGAGGCTCACCCATGAAACTTACTCTGACGCACTATTAAAGATTATAAGTGTAACCTTCTTCATGCAACAAACAACACCAAACAACCAAAATTATCCAAGCTTCCAAAAATAATTTAAATACCGGATATTGCTTGCAAGCACATATGTATTGTTTTCTGAAAGCTTAATTTTCTTTTCTGTGCTGTGACTGCCTTCATGGAAGAAAATCAGCAGAAAACTGTCACTTAATTGAGCTCCTCAAACAGAGGAAGAGGTAAGACAATAATATCAGAGATGCTAAATAAATAAATATGATAATGTAAAAGAATATTGAGCTACGAAGAAATATTGCAAGAGAAAATGAGACGAAGCGAAAATACTACGATTGGAGAGCAAGACAGAGAAGTGAGATGAAAGAAAGAAAGGGTTGCCGTCTTTGCTAGCTTTGAACCAAAAGTAGGAATCCTGTTTGGAAATAAACAGTGCTATAAAAGTCTATTTTTGTTAGCACAATTATGCGTTTTAAGCGTTGGAATCCCATAGTGCAATAATTTATGGGTCTTAAAACAGAAAGGAAAAAAAGAACAAATGTTTTCAAGAATTTCTGGCTTTTGCCTCCTTTTATCTTGTTGTCCTGGAGTAAACAGCCTTTTTTTTTTCTTCCTTCAGATGACTAAAATCTTCAGAGACGAGTATTCTGGGAAACCATGTAGGCAGAGATATGAGAAAGTGGGTTCCTCCTTTGGGGACAGCTGTGCCCAGCCTTGCCTGCCTTCCCTGCTGGGTACACCCAACACTTTCCCCCCCGCTCCCAGCCTGGGACACAGTTAATGGCTGGAGGCGCCTCAGAGACCAATGTGAAAATGAGTATGAAGTTTGTGTGTGACTGAAGGGAAGCAGAGTGCGAGAGAGAAACAAGACATCCTACCTTAAGTTGGAGAGTTGTTTATGACATTCATGCATGAATGTCATAAATGACGACCTTAATTCACGGTACAACCAGAACCTTAAATGTATTCTACTGGTATTTTGTGTGAAAAGGAAAGTAATACATGCCTTTAAAAATTTTACAAATAAACATCAGAAGAAAAAGTAAATGCTTTGTAAAATAACCTTTGTAAACTGAATGTGCTTTAACATAAACCGTTGTAGATGTGGCAGCATGTTTAGGGCTGTGTTGTGCTGGAAGGTAAACCTCCATGCCAGTCTGCAGCATCAACCAGGTTTTCTCCCAGGGCTGCCCTGTATCTACCTGCATTCATCTTTCCATTAACTCCAACAAGATTTGCATTGCTTGTGGAAAATTTAAAACAAGACGTCTTATGCTTTTTTTTTTTTTTTTTGCTTATTTGTTTTGTTCTCCCAACAACGACTTTTGTCTCCCCACTCCTCAACAAAGGCCAGGTTTTTCAAGTGCACAACCAGTAGTTTTTCTGTCAACAGATTCTCCCACCTGAGCTGTGAGTCGTGGCAGATACTTAAGATTAATGCTGTCACTTTTCTTTCTTTTGTAAGATTCTAGATCAAATAGGGCTCTATGAGGTGCCCAGAGCTCGATGTTTTGCTTTAAAAGATAACCCTGATTTAAAGCAACCGACAACTTTATCCTCACTGTTGACCTCCAATGTTCCCCAACAAACCTCTGAAGCCTTTTCACAACAGCTGGATTCATGCTGAGTTTGAATTGCACAAATTGTACTTTTTTTTGGTAAAAAGCTTGAAAACCATCTATTTTTATCCTTCAATTTCACAATCATGTTCTCCTTTGTGTTGAACCATCACATAAAATATGAACAGAGTACAATGATGTTTGTGGTTGTGACGGTACAAAATCTGAAGAATCTGAAGAGGTATGAATATTTCCGCAAGGCGCTGCACCTCCTGGAGCTGAGGGAATCACATTTAGACTTGAGCTGGCGAACAGTCAAATTAAACTGTACTTGCACTGCTGCCACATACACACATATCTACAATGGTTAACATGCAATATCCCAGATACCCTTCACCCTCTATACACTCCCCTCTTTCCCTCTCTCCTCCCTCCATTTTGTGAAGGCTGAGTGTTTTCTGAAGTGACGTCTCCATCTTCAATGAGTCTCATTGGGGCCCACCCATGATCTCTCTAAACTCCCCCCCGCCCTACTCTTTGAAAATGAGCAGTTGGCAGCAATAAAACACCGCTCTCACAGGAGAGCTCACACAACTTCTCTGCACGCCGTGACTGTGAGGTCCTGTTTTGCCTGTATGTATTTATGTTGCTATGGCGGTAATCAATATGTCTGCAGCAGTGTCTCCAGAAACAAATTCCTGGTCAATGATGATACATTTGAAACTAGTTCACATTGTTATTATCCTGTCACACACAGCGTGCACTTCATGGCAGGCAGGGATGGAACCGTCTCCCTTATCAAATATCACCCGTTCATGACTTCAACAGCAGTTAACAGTGGCGCCCACAAACACTCTCCTGCACTTTAACAGTAACACAGGATTTGATGTTACTGGCAAAGAAGGACCGTATTTTCTGTTACTTCAACATTACAATTAGCTAAAATTTACAGGAAATATCAGGAGCTGTTTTTCCACCCTACAAAGTCAAATATAAGTAATTTGTTTCCCACGCTTCTGCCTCAAGATGGCCAGCACTATGTTTCCTTAAAGAACCCCTCAGGAGAATAAAACACGTGCCTGAAAGCAGATTACTTATTCACACAACATTCTCTGCTACTTTTTCTACACCTGGAATTTCTTTCTGTGTGCTCCATAAAATTTGTGGTTTTCATTTTGCAACCTTAAAAAGACAAAAACTTAGGACAGTGAACAAGAAAAATTCTGAAATGTTTTCACAGTGATTAAGCTTCTGTTTGTGTCATAGGAAACAAACTGGGAGAGAATCAAATCCAGAGATGTTTTTTTTTTATCTTATGGATTCACTTTTCTTAAAAACTAAATAAACTCTTCTCAACCAATAGTTTTTATACTATTTAGAAACCTACAGCACCTTCCACATTAATTCTTAAAAAGTCTTTATAAAATAATTTTAAAAAAATCACAGCTCACAATAGCAAATTTTCACAAATAGAAAAAAAAATAGACAAATCTGCTTTTTCCACTCAGTGGTGAAAAATACCACATGAACAAACAAATCTTACCAGACTTTTGTAATGTCTGAAAAACTTTTATTCATGTCTTTATAATGCAAGTGGCACAAAAAAAGGTTTTGCAGCATAAACCAGCACTAATGTGGCACAAATGTTTAACTTACGTTTTCTGAAACCGAGCACGATATAATTTTTAAAAAGAGCTGAATAGGTTTTACAGCTCTTCGCATTATTTTTTGTAGAGTCAAAATGTCTCACACTAAAGAGAAGAGTAAGTAATTCCTGGAAAAAAAAAAGAAAACTTACAGAGGCAGCTGTGGTTAAAGCTACGGGTTAAAGGTTGTCTGAATGTAAACATGTTAATCCCTGCAGTATATTTCCACTGTGAGGCTTTCACCTGTTTGCTTAGTCAAAGCCATATAAAGAGTTGTTTTTTTTACCGGCAGGGAATATTAGGTCCAGAATCCATGCAATAAACATTTTTTTCCCAGAATTTCCAGAGTTCTACGTTTTCAGTCTGTTTTAAAATGCAAGAGTTGATAGAAAATCCTACAGCTGAGACTTGGAAATTTAAATGTCTCCCAAAGTCTACTTTTTTTCTATACTTATCCAGACCATGGAAAACACTTGAATCAAATTCCAAACTTTTCCACACGGCATTATCTTCTATTATAACACAATCAACATGCCAGTGTTCACAATCTGCTGACAGAGGTCTGTTTCGCCATCTGTACATTGAATTGAGCTTTGTTAGGACCTTTGGGAAATATGCTGCTGAAATGTCCCCTCACACACACTGACCTCTAAACCTCTACAGAACAATGACACACAAATACCCATGTGTGTGGATGTAGGTATAAATACAGACTGGTTAGTTGACTGACAGCTCAATGCCACACAGCAACAGTAAAGACAGGAAATGATGTCCACTTTAAGCTATGAATACAATAAAGCAGTCTTGTTTGTTCATTACCTCATAGGGACCTTTTCTGGTATAGTCTGCACCTAAGGAACAATAGTTGGTGCTGTGTCTTAATAAGGACAAACCCATCCCCAGTGGAGGCATTTTTAGTGTGATAGACAATGATTGGAAACCTGAGCTAACCTGCCTTTTCACACATACAAAGCACTTCTATTTATGATATTTCTATCAGTAAAAAATCAGAATGAGAATCGCTTCTGACCCTTTTGCACCTGCTTCTTTGGAAAATGTTGAACGCGCTAAGATGTACTTTCTCCCCAGCAATCCATCACTTCTTCAGTATTTCTGTGGTAATGACACTTAGCGCCACTTTTTTCTGTTTGAGGGGGGCAGAACCTTGTCCTCCATCAGGAGGCTCCAATTTTAAAATAAATCAGACTCAAAATATTAATATGTCACTTACATCCCCTTTGCTAAATGAGGTCAGAACACCTGAGAAAGTCAATTCAAATGTTTCCTGTTATTACTGCAGCCAGACATATGACAGACATGCTCAACCCTGCAAAATTAATCTTCACTGTCATCATCTTATGTTTTTGCTTTAACAAACCAAATACAAAACAGACGATGAGTAATGAAAAACACAATTGTTTTTGCTTAAAATGTATTTAGAATGAGGCTCTTGACATGAAATTCACACCAGATGTCATCAACAAACTAATCCAAACATACAAAGAAAAAAACACATATGTTTCATTAAATAACTTAACTAACAGGTAATGGAGTCAATTGACAACAGGAATAGAAAGGATTCCTGTCCCTTTATCAGTGGAAATTAATATCAAATGAATTAGTCCCTAAAAAAGTTTTAAAATCCTTTAAGTTATCAACATCTGGAATCATATTGATGCATTCATGGCAGAGGTTAAAGATATTTCTAAACGTCAAAACTACCCGGTAAATTGACATAATCCAAAAGAGCAAAAAGCATAACTTCTCCATAAACCAGTCACGAACAGGTGTTCCTCAAACAATTTCTGACAAGAGAAGTCAAGAGAACATTTTCATGAGTTGTCCAAGAACCCGTTCTTGACCTGGAAGTGACAGATACAGGATTTCCTTGCAAACAATTAATTCAACTAATGTACTCAACCACAATGGCCTCTACGCACACTCCCTACACGAGATTCCACAGCTGAAGAAAAAGTACACTGAACTCTTTGGGTACAATTGCACACACCATGTTTGGTGGAGAAATGGTACCATATAATGATTAAATACACCAATCTAACAAGTGTGGTTTGGAGGCGAAAACATTGTGTGGGATTGTTTTTTAGCAAATTGTATTAACACATTTCAGTTAATTGAAAGAAAGATTAATAAAAAAAAATGTACCATAACATTCTTGATAGGAATATGCAAATGAAACCATGGAGGATGCTTTTCATCTCACTTTTCATTGGCTATAGGAAAAACTATTATAACATATACTATTTTAAACCTGAAGATATAACATTTATTTTGATAGTTTAGGACTAATACAAAGGATGGAATCAAAAGAATTGATGGCTAGAAACAAAGACAGAAAATCCCTACTAAAAGTCAACCAGAAAACCAATTCACAGGGAAATAATTACTATTTTTTTCCCTGCAGAGGATAAAGGAGGCCGCAAAATCCATAAAGTCCCTTGAGTTAAATTTGTGACTTGTGACATTATATAGTGAGTAAAATTTGACTAGAAATGACTTGGCTTTAAAGGAAGACAGATGTTTTGGTAATACGGACCCCTGCCTCTGTACCTACAGGGGGTGGGAGGTATTTTTTTGTTGAGCCACGCATCAATATTGGGGGTTGGAGACACTGACCGAGTGTGACATTATAAAAGCAAACTGTAATGTCTGAGCGGCCGCTGAATCGTTCGTGCATGTGTGCGTCTGTGTGTGGTGCCATTCAGTCACTCGGCTGCCTTTTATTTCTTTCTGACCGCAGGCTCGTAAAAACACATTCTGGCACCGGCAGCCAAAGGACTCGGCCCGCCCCTCAGGTACTAAGGTTTCATTCTTTCTTTCACTCAGATCCTTTCTTTTCTTTCTTCTGTTGCCTCTGTCTCCAACGCCGTCTGCTGTCTGTCTCTGTTCCAGATCTTTTCATTACACCTTTTCAATGGGGCAAACTCTTGGGTTTGGTTTGGCCAATTAAACGCTCCTCTGTTGCCCTTTTGAAATATATTTGTCTGCCTTAATTTTGCATATGGGGCCCAAATCACTTGTCATGTGGAACTGTAGAGGCAGTATTAGGTCCTGAGGAGGGACACGTATGTAAACAGATGTGACACCTTTATAAATATCCACTTTAAATTGGCTCACACAGGTGCTTAAAAACTGCAAACTGCTTTTGGGATTTGAAATGATAGACTAATACAATGTAATCCATAATTGTAAAATCAATGGATAAGAATAAAATATCTCAGAAGGTTTTAAAAAATCAAAGCTATACTGTGGTGTGCCCTTTACTCTGAAGGCCAAGGAACACACCGCACAGATCAGGAATATCGCCTTGAACTCACCATCTCTACTCAGCATGATGTTTAGGGGAAGCTTTTTTAAATGATTACAGAGGCGATGGAAGGATGGATGGAGCAGTATCTAACAAAAACGTGTTAGGATTCAAGGCTTAGAATGGCCCAGTCAAAGCCTGTTCCTAAATATAAATCAAAGTGATGTTTTGCAAATTGATTTCCATAAAATCTGAACTTGAGCTATTTTGCATAATAGAATTAGCAAAAATATCATTTGTTAAAGAAAAAAAAAAATATATCAGGTATCATTTTCTTCTACTCCAAAATGAAGAACTACTTTTGTTGGTCTAAAAATCCCAGTAAAATATATTCAAGTTTGTGTTTATAAGGGAAAAAGTTCAAGGATTATGACAAGGAGCAATGTATTTTATGGGGTGATTTTTAGAAACATCCATGAGAGATTTTTATTCAGACATACAGCTGTAATGTGAGGACGCTATAACCATGATAAGTGACCATGGAGGACAAAGCCCTCCTCAAACCGCAATGATACAGCAATCTTTGTGATCCACACAGTCTGAAGGGACATAAAACACGTTGCTCATACAGGATTTGTAAACCAATTTCACGTAATGGTCAGAATGCAAACAGGCCTACAGGAGATACTGAAAGGTTATCCATGAGTCACATGTTGACCTTTCAACTTGTGCAACAGAGCTGCATGTTGTTCCATTATTTTTATTAAATGACACATACTGCTGCTGCAGTGCAAATGACCTCGACAATGACCGTTGGCTTCGACTGCCTATCTTTAATTTGATCATTAATAGCCCTCGTTCAGTTTGACGACAGCTCCAATCAGCAACCGCAGCAGCGGAAGATAGCAGAATAAGGCAAAAGATTGTGTGTTTATGAATCTTAACTGCTGCAATCAGTCTGGGGCCTAATCAAAACGCACAAAACAGAAGTACCAAAACTGAGAAACAAAGGGAGAAAAGACAACAAGCTTCAGAAGTTTTGACCTTGTAATCATCGCTTTTGGGATCAATTATCTCAATGTTTTTCTCCAAACAAACACAAGCTGACAATAAGCCGGCTGTCAGGACTGATCTCCAGTTTTGAAAATGATGGGAACGAATATGCAGGGCATGAATGATACACGGCTAATCATTAGAGGCCTCTGGGGAAACGAGGACTGTTCTGTGAGCTGGGTAAATTTGACACTTTAGCATGTGCTTTCCTTCCCAAATACCTAATTTCTGACTAACCTGTGTCCATCTGGTGGTCACCTGAACAATGTTCAGCTGCAAGTTTAGAAAAAAGAAATAGTAAATCAGATGCTAAGATAGAGGAACAAACGACACTGTTGTGGGATCGATCACCACATAATGGAAAGATGGTGCTGGCAGTCCTATGCTGTGTGGAAGTTTTTCTTCAGCAAGGATACAGAAACTGATCAAAACTGGTCAGAGGATAGATGGTGCTAAAAACACAATTCTAGAACAAAACCTCTGAAAGATAGCAAAAGATTCAATAAAGGGATGGATGTTTACCTTCCAGCACGACAATGCTAAACATATAGCTGGAGTTGTGTTGGGATTATGAGCTAAATTAGCACAAGGTGGAGACATAGCAAGTAAAACACAGGAGGCAAAAATAAAATGCCGCACAGCTTTAGAGTAAGTACAACACTAGCGATGTAAGGGGGATTCAATTGATTTTTAGGTTTTTGCACCAGAAGAAGGTGGAGTGTTTGCTATGTAAAATTCTATCTTACTGCATTTTGGAACTGATCCGAGGGCAATTAACGTGTTTTCTCTCCTACTCATCACCGTTCTGACTCATAGCCACTCCACACACACTCATCCCTGAAACAGGAAGTTTAATTAATCTATGGCACTTTGTGCTTTGACGCACACTGCAAATCTGAGCGTCTCCAGTGGATGCCTGCTTCGTAACGTTCCTCCTCCTCCTCCGGTGTGTGCCTTCCCCAGTGGAGGAACACACAATTTCTAAAACGAAAAGGGGACGGGCCTCAAATTAATCTTTCTAGCTTTTTCACCAAGTTCCCTAATAGGTTAGTTGAAGTCACTATTTGAGCTTCTGCTAAAATAAAAAAGGACATTCTTCCCACTGTGTTCACCTAAAGGGTAAACTGAGTTTCATTTATACGATATCTTTTAATTTCCCATTTGTAGTGGGAAATTACTTGGGTAATTTTTGAAAATTACCCAAGTAATTTTCAAAAAATTACTTGGGTAATTTTTTGAAAATATAATATGCACAGCATTGCTATTGTTATCATTTATTATAACCGTAAGGATCCACTACAGAGGACTCAACCCAGGTTTCTGTGGTGGCCTTTTTACCCTTCTGTACCACCACCACCCATAAGCCTTTGAAAGAGACGGGCCTTTGAAACTAAACTGGAACAAAGAGACTTCTGTTTGTGAGCGAGAGAAAAATCTGTAGCATTTGTAATCCTGTGACACATCCAGACAGCTGGACGTCAGTTTAAACAAAAGCCGAGGTGAGCGGACAGGATGGTGGAGAACAGGCTTGTTTTGTATGGCTGCACAAAGACGATGTCGGAGAAACAAACAGATCTACTGATCTGTTTGATCAGTAAAAATCCAATTGTGTATGAGAGATGAAATATTGTTATGTAGGTATTAACAACTTTTATAACAACACATTGTGGAGTTGTAGACTTTTGTAAGTTACAGTGAGATGTTGCACTAAAGAAAATCCTTGGCAGCACACTAGTGTAGCAGGACCTCAGCATATACTGGAAGTTAAAATTAGTTATGTTCTTAAAAATATACAAAACAAGGTTAATGTGTTTCTCCGTATGTTCCACAAAGCAAATTTTTTTTACACACCCACCATATGATTTCAACAAAATTAATATTTCTATTATAATTTGGACTTCAGGGATCAATGAAAATGTTAATAACTACCTTTATAGAAAAATGTTTTGTGTGCGTTTAGTCTGTTGTCTGGTAAATCATGAATTATTCATACAGCATTTAAACATGGGCCTTTTTCCTGTCTAAGGTACACCAGGGTTTCACAAATGCATTGGACTACAATATCTAAAATGATAAATCATACAGTCCTTCAGATGAGATGCCAGGATAACTACAGTGTTGTCTTTCCTCTACAGACCAATTTAACATCTTAGCAAACAAAGTTTTTATAGCTTTGTCCAGCAATACTACATGATCTTAAAAAACTAAAACCTCTTTGAGTCAACAGGGAAAATTGAGGGTCCAGGAGGAAAACCCAGACATCCCTAACGACACTTTCTGGCTAATGCTAGGAGATCCCAAAGCATTTCTAGACCAAAAATCATTTTTAATTTCTTAAGCAAGTTCTGGGTTTTCCCCAGGGCCTAATGTTATTGGATGTGTCTGAAAAACTTGATGCATGTTGGTGCCCAAACCACCATGGCTTAATCCTTTCAGCACACAGGAGTGAGGCTCTTCCCTGAGCTCTCTGTGGATGATCGAGCTCTTTAAGTCTGAGTCTAGGCGCCTCATGGAGAAAGCTTTTTCAGCTACTTACATTTTTATACATCTGATGACCATAGTGGAGGGACAGAAAGTAGATGGGATTGATAAATCAAAAGCTTTGCTTTTTGGCTTAGCTCTTCCTTCTTCAGAACAGGGCAAATGCCCTGTTTAATTAAGATGTTTAAATAATGAGGTGAATTAAAGAATTTAAGAGAATCCACATTCTTAACATAAATATCAATTTCAGACTTACTTTTAATTTGATTTCATACTGCCCACTCCCTGCAGACATTAGGTTTTTAAAGAGAAGAATGAAAAGTGGCGTTGGCTGAAAATAGGCCAGGCTCCATTTCCCAATGTCATTTGCTCTGTCAGGATTCTGGATAGGTGAGAGCAGCCAGGGGTTGTGCTTAAATTTTCTCTCTTAGGGAAAGTATCAAATGAAAGAAATAATTTAAAAAAAAAACTGACAGCCTCATTCTAGTTTCTTTTAAGGAGTTGTAGACATCAGCATAACAAGCAAAAGACATTTGATCCTAATAATTACCAGACTTTAAAGGACTTGCACAGAGGCACGTACAAAATAAAGGCTCAGAAAACTTTTGTCGGATCCGTGGCATTTCGCAGCAGATCGTCTTACAAATGTCAGCGTGCACACTGAATACAAAAAGCATGCAAGAAACATCAACGCGTGAACATACACACACACAGGCAGCAAGGATTTGTCTATTCAAGCCACGTTAAATTAGACGATAATAATAATGGGGGTAAAAACACAAACATGCACTGGCAATGACCTCCAGCACAAAGTGATAGCATCTACTGTTGTTGAAAGACACACTGAGATACAGGGACTGAGAGCCTTAGAGGGAAAAAAAAAAAACAGAAAACAAGATGGGATGACAGAGTAGGATCCAAAGTGGGAGTGACGGCAAGGAGAGGAGACAGCGGGGTAAGGCTAGCAGAACCGTCAGAGAAAGGTTGTGTTCAGGAGGAGACCGGATTCCCCTGCAGCTGCATGGCTTTTCCGCCTGTGTGTGAACTGTTTGACTCCCGTGCGTGTCGTCTTTTACGTGAACTCCAGATTGGCCTGGTTTAAGCATTCTGAGCTGACAGAGGTATTCAGGGTGGACTAGATATCTGCTGCAAAGGCTGACAGGCGTATGCAGTTGTGTAGTCATGCACAGTCACATTGAGCCACACGTAGAAACGATAGGAGACAATAATGAAAGCGGAGGAAGGTTAGAGAATAGCAGAAAACAACAGAAAGAAAGAGATGATGAGCGTCAGGACAGACTAATGGAAACATGGATACATAGTCAAAGCCTATACAAAGCCTTCTAAAAGTCATCAAACCCCTTAAACTTTTCAACATTTTGTCACAGATCAGTCACAAATCTGGATTGTTGTATTGGATTAAATATAAACAATCAACAAAAAGTAGTGTATAGAATTCAATTTTATTGTCATTGCACTGTCACAAGTACAAGCAAATAAATGTAGTTTGCATCTATCCAGAAGTGCTATACATGATATAGATATTTATTTACAGGTGTACAAAAGGCAAGGAGGTGTGCAAGAGTAATGGCAAGAAGTTCTAACAGTCCGTGTTGTGTATGTGTGTGAGGACAGTCTATATGTTATTGTTGTGTGTGGGTATAGGGGAGTGCAGTTCTTATAGATTGTGTCAGGTTCTTATAGATTGTGTCAGGAGGCATTCAGGAGCGTGACAGCTATGGGAAAGAAGCTGTTCCGGTGCCTGGTGGTTCTGGTCCGTAGGCTTCTGTAACGCCTCCCAGAGGGCAGGAGGGAGAAGAGTG
>CAEFZY010000026.1:0-37409 GCA_903066815.1 Brachyrhaphis roseni
AGTAAGTAAGTGATTAAGTAAGAAAAGAAGGAAGTATACAAAAAAGGAAGAGCACAAGGAAGGAAAGCAAGAAGGAAGGAAATCAGGGAAGGACACATTGAAGAGATGGAGGAAGGTCAGACAGATTTCTTCAGAGCCTCTGTAATGCTGGCAGCTACAGGGGATTATCACGGTCATCATCATCTACAATAATTTGGGATTAAATTAAAATAAAATTGGATTTAACTGAATTGAAAGACAGAGGAGTGAAGACACAAGGAGAAAATAGAAAGAGATATAAAGAGAGAAAGGAATATATATATATAAGACAATAACTATATTTAAACCATTGAAATGTGACTAAAATGTCAAACTCCTTGTTTTAGTCTTACTTGTGAAGACCTGTAAAACATTATTTCATTTGTTAGCTAACAAAGAAAACCACAACAAAGTTCAGGGACTTAAATATTTCAGGAACTGTGTCCCTAACTTTAGATAAAGGTGAGGGACAAACGGCAGCTGAATATCCCAGTGAAACAAACCTCAGAAATGTGTCTGCTGAGAACAGCCCGTTTCTCGTTACGTCATGCGACCTCGGACTGATCTACGATAAGTGGTGACTCAGACTTGTGCCAGATGTGTCTGTCCAAAGGATTAAAGGTTTATGAGGATTAAAACTGTCCATCCAAAGCCATCCAACCTCCTGCCCTGCAGCACAATGAAGACCAAACATTTAAGACGAGTCAAACGTCCCCTCCTGGCCTGAGGAGAGGTGAACCCCACGTAATGGTGGTGTTTGTTCGTTTTGGCCCGGGGCATTTAAGGAGACGAAGTTTAATAACCAGATTTGTGATTTAATTCCTCAGAAACCAAGCTCGATGTTGAAATCCAGATTATTTGATTGAATAACTGTGATACAGCCAGTGAAATTAAAGCAAAACAGATTTAATCTCATTATACTTCTGTTGATGTAACGTCCCTGCTGCAGTTTAACCATGGCTTGAGTTTTTATTTTATTTAAAGGGTATGTTGTCTAACCTGGGGAAATTATGTAGTTTCACTTAATGGCTTTATCTCACTTGAGTGGTAATAAACTGGATCTGGAATTACAAAATAAAAAGTTGGCTTATTTATTCCATTTAAAGACAAGACGAAATTTCCAAATTCAGAAACTAAATGTAGTTTCCAATACATATAAAAGTGGTAAAACAGTGACATCTAGTGGCTGTTTTAGAGAACTGGAAATGGAAATAATTTATGACCTAGTGTAAAAATGTTGACATATTTGAGCCTTCAGGATCCAAAATCAAAATCAGATGCAAAGTTTTTTAAGAACAGATTTAAAAACAAATCTTTGGAACAAGGCGTGAATTTTATGACTCATTTTATTCATACAAAAACATCTGGAGGTTACCGACCACAGGACTTATTTACAAGTGTGTTATCTACAAAGAAGAACTTGAAATTTTGTTTCCCGTCCAAGACAGAAAGAGAACATTTAAGAACAGACCAAGAAGTGCTGGAATTTAAACCGGGTGACATCAGAACTTCAACCAGCAGCTGAATCTTTCCTCACAGAGAGAAAAACAGCCGACCGCTCTTCTTTCAAAGCCGGCAAACCAGAAGAGTCCTTCAGTCACTCAGGATGAGTCCCAGTCTTCAGTTTCTCTCTTTTTACTGTGATGAAGACGAGTTAGGAAGCCTCTTCGTCGATCTTTGGGGCCAGGTAGTACTTGATGTGTCCCATATCAGCGATCTTATACTCGACCACTGAGGAAAGAGGAAGGAAGTCACGTTTGGACCAAGAAACACTTACTGATGCGATTAATCAGAGTAATGGTGATTAACTGATTACTGAAATAATCGTCAAGTACTTTAGCAATTGATTAACTGCCGTGTTGGGTACATTTTCTCAATTACATTTACTTGAGTAACTTTTTATGAAAAAAAAAAAGAAAAAAGTAAAAGTACATTCAGGAGTATTTTTACTACGCTGTACTTTTGACTTTTACTTATTTTATTATGAAGTATCGCTGCAAAATTCTTTTTTTTCTGCTTATCTGAATTATTGTCATTTTTAAAATACCAAAATTTCCACTTAACTTCATATTTTTGTCCTCTAAACCTAAAACTATACACCTCAAATGGTATAGTTTCAGTCTCACCCGGTTCAAATTCTGTAAAAACTCCTATAAACCACATTTTGTTAATCAATTAATTGGTTTAAAAAAATAAAACAGGTCATGGTATTTATGTTTTATTTATGATGCAGAAAGGGTTGAGCTTTTCACATATTAGAAGTACGTTTCTATTTGCTGATAAATGTTTTGCTACAAAAGATTAAATGCAAACTAAAGTAAAAACTGCATTACTGCATTTTAGAAAATAAATTATTAGTTTTCGCATAAAAAAAAAAAAAAGAATTTATTTGTATGTTTTATGCATTTATGTTTAATAAAATCAGATCATAGTTAAATTTTTAAACAAAATTAGCAAAATTTTTAAAATTAATAAAATATTTATGAGTTGCAGCCCTATTTATGACTGTTCAATAATAAAAAAATACCTTTTATTTCTATGATTTTTAATATTTTAAAGTATTAAGCAGCAGGCCATTGTGAATCATGTTACATTTACATCTATTGTGTCTCTATGTAAAGTTTCCTGTCTGCAAAGAAAGCTGACTCACCACTGTAACCAATCTGCCTAAAATTATAGATAAAGCTGATTGATTGATTGATTGACTTACCGAGGGGAATGTCAGCAGACATACTGAGGGTGACGGTTTTGGACAGCGGCGTGGCCTTTGTGAAGAAGTTCAAGTAATTCAGGGCAAAGATCAGCTGGACAGGCTCATTCATCTCAATTGTGACCTGGATGAGAAAAAAAAAAAAAAAAAAGACAATAAATTAGATTTAATAAACTACACCAAACCAAACTGATCTGAATAAAGCCATGTATTTGTCGACACTCACAGCCTCGTCCTCTTTGTCCACATTGCTGGTCTGGGACAGCTTGATGTTTCCGGTACCCAGCTCTCCGGAGGCGGAGAACTTCACGCCGTCCTTGGCGCAGGAGATCATGACGGCGTCGCCGATCTGGGACAGGTCGCGGCAGATACGGGCAAACTCTCCAGAGGGCATCTTCACCACACAGCTGTACTCCTGCTCCTGTGGGGGGAACATCAAGAAATTAAAATGGCTTTTATTGAGAAAAAAACCCTTAAAACAAACACATAAATATGTAAAAAATTCAAATTAGGTCTGCAATTAATTATTTTAGCAATCGATTAGTCAAAAAATAAATAAATAAAATGAAGATTTTTTAATATTTTAAATACAATATTAGAAATATATTAAAATATGCACAAAAATAATTTAATAAACATTATATTGCCTAAAATGCAACAACAGCAATCCTTTAGTAAATCTGAACTGGTTAAAACAACAGCACTTAAGGAGTTCTGGCTAAACCATATTTATAGACAAATATGTATTTTTTTTTCATCTTCAAAGCAAAATCTAAATATTTTTACACAGGTTTCACTTAATTAATGCTCTGAACATGTTCCTTTTTCCAGTTAATGGTAATTTTTTCGTCAAAAATATTCAAGTTAATGCAGTCAATTAGTTGATTATTTCAATCATTTGAGTCCTAATTCCAGTATTAATCTGTATATTAGTTACTTACTGGAATACCAAGCTGCTCAACATCCAAGTCCATCAGCTTCATCTCATAATCTGAGACTTTCTCCTGATCTGCAAAGATTAAAAGAGGCAACAACATCCTAATTAACCTTGACATACATCGTCTTTATTTTCTTTTTTGATGACTAAGAAGAGAAAAAAAAGCAACGTAATAACTACAATTACACAACCTTATATACCAGTAAACACTTACTGAGGGTTTCGAACACGAGAGCGAGTGTGTCTGCGTTATCTTCTGCTCTGAGGGTGATGATGTCCTCGTTTCCTGCACACTTCAGGATCTTTGACATACTAAAAGAAAGAAGAGACAGTAAAGTTTAGGACGGTACAAACCAAAACGGGTTCAAACTACAAGATTAGAACACAGTTAAGATCCACTGATAAGAGCAACAATTAAAGTTGGAAGTAATAACATACTTGTAAATCAATTTTCATATACAAGAAAGAAACTGCTATATATTTTATTTATTAAGCTGCATTCTTTCATAAAATGTGTCTCCTTATGATCCAGCTATTACTATAAGTGGTTATATGTGAATAAAAATATTTGTTTATCGCTGTACTTTGACTCCAAAAGACCAAAAGAAAGTGACAAAATTGCGTTACAAGCGGTAGTGACGTAAGCGGAAGTACAAATTCCCGGGTTTAACAATTCCCGCCAACCCACCCGGCAAACAATTTCGCGCTCATCTATAGAGTGCTTTGCATGATCAATAACTGCATCTAAACGTGTTTTTGACGCAAAATTCACGATTTGTCTTGAATAAAAAAGCAATACAAACTGCTTGGAAATGTGATTTTTATGAGTGCAGCAGGGAAACATGCCCGGGCAAATCCTCCAAGATGGCTTCCGTCTTTGTGAAATTAACACTGCGCAATTAAATATATATATATATAAAAAAGAAGAAACATTTATTGCTAAGATGTAGAGTTATTGGTAGAAACAAAGTCTCACTTATTTGTCACTTCGTTGCGCAACTTTATTATGTCAACACAAAGGGTAAGTCCTCTAAGACAACACATTAATAACGATGTTTAACATTAAAACGTGTTAATAAAGTTGGCCTCACCTGCTGAGGTTGACCCCCATCGCCAGGTTTCTGTCGCAGCGGTAGGAGTCGAAGCCATCGTGCCGCAGGGTGAGCTGCACCAGGGAGACGTGAGACGAGTCCATACTCTGGAGGGAGATGCCGGACGAGCTGACATCCCAACAGGCCTCTGTGATCAAATCTTTCAGCGCCTCCAGAACCTTCTTCAGGATGGAGCCCTGGACCAAGCGAGCCTCGAACATGTTTGCTGTGGAGTATTTACGTCTGCGTAGACCGGAGAGAAAAACGTATTTGTCCGCCTTAAAGCGTCACTCCGAGGAGACAGAAGCAGGAGCGTAGAGTTATAACTAAGCGGGAAGGAAAGAAAACTCCTCTAGCTGTTCAGTCTTTGTGTTGCTCGCTGACTCTGACTCGGAACACGCAACTCCGACAGCAGGATGAGAAGTTTGAGCTGTAAGCGCGCGCTAAAGGGAGTTTTATAATTCTTATACTACGTCATTTCCGTGCGTCTGTACGTACCGCCCAACCGCTAAAGAATGCAAACAGATACCAGCCATATTGGGGAGGGCACCAAATACATTTAACTGGAAGCAAGTAGTCGGTAATAACTTCTTACTTTTTCTCAATTTCATTTATACGAGTAAAGTTTTTGTAATAAATAACATTTAGGAGTAGCTTTGCCACACCATACCTTTTCACTTTTTTTTCAGTAATATTAATTATGAAGTAATGCTAATCTTGAGTAACATTTCTGCATACTCTACCAACTGCGAGTGTTAGGAATACCAAACTCATAAATTGATTTAAACATATTTAAATTAATATTTAAAACATTTTAATAAAATATTTTTATGAGACGATGTTCTATGAGAAAATTAATTTAATTTGGAATTTATTACACCGGAACTGACGTTATTGTCAATGCTCACTCTCATTGGGTTAGAAAAGAATTCGCTCGTTTCCTGGACAACGAAACGCTAAACTGCCGAAAGAAGGAATGCAACTGGCTTGACTTCGGAAAGTTCACAGCAAGTTCACAGATAAAACTTGTTTTAATTACGGGTTTTCGTGTAGTCAAGTGGAAAAGAAGTTAGGAGACCTGGGACATACAAAGAAAACTGCAAACATGGTAACTTTTTGTAGTCAGATCGTTTAACCTGTGCGCGGGCTTTGTTTTTATTATTTTTAATGTTCGATGTTTGTTGTAAATGCTTTGGCGTATGTCTTTTCATTTTATTGAAACAGAGTCGTCACGGGATTATGAGGTTCCACCAATTACTGGAGCTGGAAACTAACAGGACAGACGAGGTCAAGCGGTTATACCGGGAAAAGGGGCTGAAGGCCGTTATGAATGTGGAGGAGACCATCGACAAGAGGAGGCACTTACGGCAAATGCATCAGGAGCTGAAGGAGCGGCAGATAGAGGACGCTCTAATCAAGGTTGGAGTCAACTTTAGTCTTCCTAAAGTTCAGCCATGTTTCTATGATCTAACCTGAATATAGTCGCCAAAAATTAAAAAAAAATCTAAAAGTTTTTATAAACGATAAATCAGTTTTTACATGTATCGAGTCACATGTAACGAATTCGCAGCGTGACAACACGTTTTGCTAAGCAACTGAAAGAAGTGTACATTAAAATTGTAATTTACTTCCATATTTGTCTTGGAATCAGAATCAGAATGAATTTTATTGCCATTGCGCACAAAGAAAGCACAACTAAATTTAAAAGATAACTCTCAAATAATTGAATAAAATAATTTTGGCTACTTGCATGAGTTTTTTTAAAGTCAGCTTTAAAAAAGGATAAGCTAAAATGATTTTGCAAATGATTTTGCAAGCTTGTTATGAAACAAAACTGTATGACCAGCTGCTAAGCAGACAGAAAGCTGACTGGCTGATGGATAGAGGATGCATGGAAACAACTGCATCCCCAGGATAACAGGGTGGCTTATTGACAGCTGCATGGAAAAGACTGCTGTGTTTTTGTTTTTGACTGTGTCTCTAAAATCCACCGGACACTTAAAAGGTCCTGACAGTTAACATCTTTCTGTTTTATTCTAAAATCCAAGCACGGTTAAAACATGGAAGATATTTTCTGCAAGCCACGGATTTCTTTGGGTAAAACTCAGGATTGACAAAAATACATAAAAATGTAGTTGATGAAAATACCTGTTGAGTTATAACATTAACTCAACAAATGTTATAACATTTAAAGAAATCTAAACATTTCTGACATAAAGTGCTATTTTCCTGCAGTAAAACAAGCTTCACAGGTGAGCATACAAAGGTAAATGTTTATGAAACAAGACTGGAAATTTTTTGTTGTATGAAATATCTTTAACCAGTAAATTCAGAAATTTTTCTCACTTTCTTTTTTTTAAAGAGAAGTCACAAATGACAGAAAATACAACACAAGAGCAAAGGTGACCAAAAAAATCCAGATTTTCCAAAAATTAAGTCTTCAAAAAACAAAACTTTTAATAAAATTTGATGGATCACCCAGCCAATATTCACATATAATGAACCGACTGCTTCACAATTTCACATTCAGACAACAAAATAAAATTATCTGGAGATGGAAATCCAAACATTGCTTTAAAAACAGTTTTAGCGTTACCTCTGCTCTCCATAATGCAGATTATCGCTGATTAAATAATTGCTGACCCTCTAGGCCGAGGAGGAAAGAATAAACAGGGAAAAACAGCGGGAGCAGGAGGAGAGAATATCTAAAGAGTTGGCCCGCATCGCCCATGAGAAGCAAAAAGATGAGAAAATGAGGCAGCAGGTTAGAGCAAACAGGTACTCTCTCTTTATTACGTCCACGCTTGGTTTCAATTATTAATTACAGTAACAGAACAGTAACATTGTTTTGTCCTCCTTTACTGTTTAGCCTAGAGATCAGGGAGCTGGAATCCAAGCTGCTGGCTGCGTATGTGAGCAAGGAGAGAAATGCTCAGTTAGCTGAGCGGGAAGCGATGAGACGTCAGAACGCTGTGGGTGCCGCCTTCCATAGTTCAGTCAGATTCCAGACTTTTTCTGTCTTGTGAAAGCTGAGATTCTTTAAAATACTCTCAGTTAAAGTTAGGGCTGGACAATATGGCTGAAAAACATATCACAATATAAGTTTCATATCAACCAATATCTATAATTATTAATTAGTTTGTTGCTTTAAATATCTGAAGTACTGCCACAGTTTTTTCTGTACAATGTTTTTTGTTTTTAAGCTGTTATGAGGAATGGTGGCAAAACCTTAAACTGCTGCTGCACAAGTTACTCTGCAGGTTGTTGCTAGGAAACCAAAGAGTGAGTGAGTTGATGCTACAAACCATGCTGAACTGGCCATGAGAGTTCAGCAAAGCCAGTTCAGATCTCCCAGAGATGTAGGCCTACATCTCCCACAACATCTCCCAGAATGCTGTGCGATTTCTGATCAAAGTTCAGTGAAATTATTGAACATATTTTCTAACCAAATCTATACTATTATTGATTTATTGTCCAGCCCTAGTTAAAATTATTTAATTTTGTCTTTGCACGACACCTCACAGAAGAAAAATCTTCCTTAATCAATAATGATCCATACTGGAGCTTACTGTTAAGTCATGTGTTTTCTATGACTTGATAGCTGGTTCAGGCAGAGTTGGCTGATTCAATGAAGAGAGAACGTGAAGATGCAGCCGCTGAGCTCCTGAAGCAGGAGGAGAAACAGCATCAGGAGATGACTCAGCTCAAGAAAGAGCTGGATGCGCAGGTCATGGAGAAGGAGATCAAGAGACAGGAGGCCTACGAGCAGTTCCTCAAGGAGAAGCTCATGGTGGACGAGATCATCAGGAAAATATACGAAGAGGAGCAGATGTGAGTCTGCAAAATTCACTCTGCTCATTTTTATTCTTGTATTTGGGTCTCAACTGCTTCTAAAAACAGCCATTTTTTTTTAGCGATAAGTAAATGTGTTTTAGTGTATGGAAAATAAGACGTTTCATAAACCTCCCGATTACCGAGTAAGGCTGCACCGTTACCTAGCAACCCCAGCAGAGCCCAGCCCTGTTACCTAGCAACCCGAGCGGAACTCCAGAGTGTTTAGTCAGCTGGTTTTATCGCTTTTTGTAAATGTCTGCTTTTTACCGTTCAGAAAAGACGTTTGTATAATTGCGCATCTGTTTGAAGCCATTTTCTTTGAGTTGGGGGTGTGGCCAGCAGCAGCTTATTTGGACTGTCTGAGAAAAAGTTTGTGTAAAAAATTTTAAGATTTCATTTTTCCTCACAATTCTGACTTTAAACTCCTGAGATTAAAGTCAGGAGATTAAAGTCAGAAATCTTGTTTTTCTTTTATACTCATAGACCTAACCAGTTCAAGGAACTATAATAGGTCCACTTTAATAAATTAGATATTTATCCAAGACCTGGTTAAGAATTCATATGAAACATTTTGTTACAGTGTTTCTATGAAGTGTTTTTGATTTGTTGAGATGAAATGTTTCCGTCAAAGGGAGAGACAGCTAAAGCTGGAGAAGATCCAAGCCACCAAGCAGGAAATTGATGAGTTCAAATGGGAGCAAGCAAAGTGGAAACGCCTGGAGCAGGAGAAGATCGAGGCAGAAAACAGACGCATCATGGAGTATATGAAGCAGCAGCAGGATGAGGAAGAGTCCAGAAAGACTAGGATGAAAGAACGGGAAGAAGCAAAACAACAGATCCGGAAAATGGTTACAAAAAAACTCTTCTACCTGTTGATGTTATTAATGTCCATTAATTTATGGAAAACCCTTTAACCTGCTGTTCCCATCTGATCTCCAGCTGTGTGAGAAGATGGAAAAGGACAGGAAGCAGCGTGACGACATCGAAACCATCCGTCAGGAGTTTTACTTGGAGGAACAAGAGGAGGCAGAGAGAAAGAAAGACATTGTGAGAATCAAGCAGAAAACAAACGTTTCATGATCTCAGCTGTCGTGTTAAATATATTATTAATCCGCTCTGTTAGGAAGAGATGGAAAAGAGGATCAGGCAGAAGCTGATGCTGCAGCAGAACTTCCAGGAGCACAAGGCCTTCAAAGAGATACAGAAGCAGCGTCAGAAACAGGAGGACCAGGCCTTCAGGGAAACCATGATGGCCAAGTTCGCAGAGGACGATCGGATCGAGCAGATGAACGCCCGGAAGCGGCGCATGAAGCAGCTGGAGCACAGACACGAGGTGGAGAGGCTGATAGAGGACAAAAGACAACAGCGAGAGGCTGAAGAGGTACGGATCACAACCTGTCAGTTACATTAGTAACAAGACATGGTGACAGCAGAGAGCCCCTTCCTGCTGGTCTGACTGAAGAACATGTGCTGTGTTTTGTTATAAAGTAGAGACATTTTAAAACCATTTTCTATCTCACCAGGAACTGGAAGCTAAAGCCAGAGCAGCTGAGAAGCAAGAAGAGGCGGTGATTAAACGGATCATAGAAGAAGAAAGACTGAAGCTCCTGAAGCAACATGCAGTAAAACTCATTGGAAACTTTCCCAAGGTCTATATAATATAATCTGAAATGTTCAACACACATAAGAGACATTGTAGATATAGAAAAAGAGGAGTAAATTTCTGCCCAAGTACGGAAATTTTGAGGTGAATCTCAGAAACTTTCTAGAAAAAAACAAGGAAATTTCTGAGCTCCTAAAGTTTAAAATTTGAGAAAAAAAAAAATATTATTCTGAGAAATTCTTTGCAGAAATATAAAGAAATTTTTGAGCTCCCAAATTTTGGAGTTTCAAGTAAAAACAAAAAAAAGACTTTCCAGAAATTTCTGAGATTGATGTCAACATTTTAGATTTTTTTTTCCTTGCAAATTTACTTTTTTTCTATCTACATTGGCTTTCATACCCCATCATCACAGATGTTATTTAAAGCGTGTGTGTATGAAAACATCAGTAAAATGTGGATGTGTCTGTTCGCAGGACTTTCTCCGTAAAGATGATCTCGAACACTTTGATGAAGATTTCAGGAAGAACTTTGAAACTCGTCTGGCTGACGAACCTCTGATCCCAGACTGAGTAGTTTCTCCTTCACTTGGCCTCTAGAGGGCGGTTTGAGGGTGCTGTGAATGTGTTTCAGATTGTTTTTTTAAATTATTTCTCTACACAAAACACGTTTGTTCAAATTGTTTAGAAGCCTACTTATTAAAATGTGTTTGCAGCATTGTATTTAATTAATTTTGATTTAGGAACTTACTGAACATTTACAGATCTTTTCTGTTTTCAAACGTAAAATTTTCAAACTACAGATCTTTTCCACACAGATGAACAAATTAAAGCATGTTAGCCTTTACTAGTTGATAAGGTCAAGTTGCTTCTTCAAACCCTCATGTTGTTTTAAGAAAGTAGGTCATCTTTTCATCAGTCTACATGAAGTTTTGGTTGTTGATTTATAAAATAATTGTGAATTTAAGACCTGCATCTAATCTCTTGTAATGTATATCAAATTAGGTTTATGCATTATTTTGTGCTCTGGCATCATAAACTGGAGTTTGACTTGTTAACACTTCACCAAAACAATATAAAAATATTCATAGAAAAGTGACAATAGTTTGTATTTACTGTACTAAGTAAATAAGTTTGTACCACCTTTATGCATCCACCGTGTTCGGTTTTGCAGCTCAACATGATTGCAGTGGATTTTATTTGAAGGGAATTGGAGAAAACATTTATTCTAAAACCATTTATCTTATGAATTGTGAGTAATTTGTATACGACACTCCCTGGATGCCAATTTCAAATGTTTTCCAAGAACAATATTTGTGTTGCTATAAATGCTGTGCCATGCAGTCAATTTATTACCTAAAAAAATAAGTATAAGTTTTTCAAATAAATCTTTACCTCAAAATATTGTGATAAAATGTGTTTCCAATAATTCATATAAAATATACCAACAACATACCAGTTTTACCAGAATCATAAATGTTCTGGTACCTATCTTTTTATAAATTCTCATTTCTATTCAACATTTCATCTGTTTTTAGAAAAAACACAAATATGAGACAGACATAGTGGTACAACCGTACTTCTTTATTGAGTAACGAGCAAAACTTGGTTTCATAAATGTCTAAATTTAACCCCTGAGAGTTTGCTGATTCAGGCCACTTTTCAGGTTTCTTCCACCCATGATTCAGAAAGGAAGAAAGTTAGAAACAAACACAGTCAGAAAGAAAAACCTGAGGTTTTCACAAGATTACATTTGAAGGAAAATGCTAGATTAGGTGCGTTTCATAGAGATTTGAGAAGGTATGTGTGTTTCTTTTTTAAATCAATATATATTTTTTAGCGGCTGGCTTGAAAGATGTAGTTGGTGGCCATGGCAACGATGGGGGCCCCGGTGGGGACTCCTGGGAAAGGACCACTGGAGCCAGCGATGTCAATGTGGGAGTAGGGCAGAGGCGCGTCCGAGTCGACTCCATGCTGTGGAGACATTCAGACAGAGGTCAGCGGTTCTGATCCAATGAGCGGCAGACGCGTAAGCGTTGGGTTTTTCTAACGACCTTGTCGAGGCCCGAGGTCATGATGAGGAAGGCCGCGGGGCTCTGATGTCCTCGTGGTGTGGCGGAGGATGGGAGGTTGTTGCACTGCAGGATGTCCTCGTACTCAGACGGGCCCTTGTGGAAATCGTAGTCCTCCCGTCTGATGTTGGAAATCTCAAACACGTCACCCAGCACGTCTCCAGCTGCAGGAACGAAGGTCAGGTTACAAAGAGCTGCAAACACTCACACAGAAACTTTCAGTTTACTATCTTACTATAGTCCCAACAGTGACACCTTGTGGACAACTAGATCTATTGCAGTTAAAAAGGACAAATTAAGGATTGTAATCAACAAAAATTCAGATTTATGAATAAAGATGCACAAATTAAATTTTTTCACTTCCGATACCGATATCTGAGATTTAGTATCAGCTGATACCGATTCGATAACGCTGAACACATCAAGTCGATTTAATTATATTTTCAAATTTACCAATATTCATTGATACACTCGTACAAAAAGTGGAGAAAATAAAAGTATGTCAGATTATAATGTCATCATAATTACTTTTACTTGTTTTTAATTTAACATCAATAATAATTTATCATAGAGATAAATCTTTTTTTATAATCATAAGAATATTTTCACAATAAATGATACAAACCAAACTTGGTAACTTTAAATCTAAATTTTCTCTGGACTCATTTAGAGATTTATTAATAAATTAACATATTTCCATGTACATGCTTGTTTTTATGTTAGTTTATTTATTCTATATATAAATAAACTATTAAATTACATCAAACTCATGTACATATTATAATTATTAATAATTCTCTAAAACATACTTTGTATCGCTTATGGTGATGTTCTACTGAGTAATTAACACTTCAGATGGAGTAGTTATCGATCCCCAATTTATCATTAGGGATCAATAAAGAAAATTCTATTCTATTCTCTTCTATAAATGTCCTCTTCTATCAGTGAGTCACAGTTAGCCTCACCTTTCTGCCACTGAGCGGCGTTCCCGTTGCGGTGGGCCGGCCCGTTGTCCATGATGATCTACAACGATAATATTTGTAACGAGGAAAAGCGTGAACACTTCCAGTGAGTTTAGGTTTGTATTTCTCAGAGAACTCACAGAATAGTTTGGTCCCATGGCTCTAATGGCGTGACCAGTCAGAGTCGCAATCGTGAAGATGTGCGGGGAAACTTCCTGCGCCGCCTGCAGAGACGAACCGTCACATTTAGAGGAGATGGATCAGAGGAAACGACAGATCTGTGAGAGGGTTAATGCAGCGTTTCCAACCTTCTCCTTCATCTCACACAGCAGGTCCACCATCACCATACGGCCTTCTGCGTCCGTGTTTCCCACCCGGACTCTGCGACCGGCGCGGGAGATCACCAGCTCGTCTGCAACGTAGCAGTCTGAGAAAACACACAGGAAGGTGGCAGGTGAGACCAGGATGTGTTTTTTATTATTATACATCAGTGGAAGTATGAAGAGGTCAACACTCACCTGAACCCACACTGTTCCTCACCATGGTCATCGCACCGATCACTTTCAGATGTCTCGGCTTCAGATGGGCTAAAATCTAAACGAGGTTAGATCTACATCAAACAGAATCTGAATGGTGAGGTTTGACTTTCAGTCCAATTTATTTTTTCTAAGTCATGCCTCAATTATTATTTTTTACAAATGCAAAAAAATTCAAGACACAGTCAATTAACAGACTTTATAATTAGTTGAGAAGCTCTAGTGTCCAGATAAACCACATCCTAACACTCTAATGATCTAATATGGGGGTCCCCAGGGCTCTGCTTTGGGCCCACTTCTGTTTTGTAATCAAAAATATATCTATATGGATAGATGGATTGATAATTAGTTGCTTATCATAAAGTGAATTGGCTTCTTGTAGGGAGGGAAAGACTATATATGATCTTTTTCTTCAAACTACTCCTTTTGATTGAAAATGTTTATGTCAACATATAATATGTTCATTTTAAACTGTAAATCAATGAAATAAACAAATAGATAATAATATGTATTCACTCACTTGGACAGATCATTAATAATATTACAATATCTTCAATCAGTTTTAGGCAGATAATATTCAGCTGTTCTGATCCATATTTGAAACTGTCTGAATATTTTTGAGATTGAAAGAAACGATTAAAAAAAAAAAAAGAACTCACTTGAACTGAAATTAAAGAAGACTGATATAATGTCCCACAGGGAAGCTTAAAGAAACCCAAACAAACTGGACACCTAAATATGTGTCTAATCAATAACTCCTGCTTTTTTTCTCCCGATTCTCACAACTCATTTTAAAAGCAGCAGAGAACATTCACATTCAAGCATCCTTCTCCTAAACAAATATTTTCATATTTATACATTTATTCGTTGTCTTTTCTATCATGTCTCTCCGGCTCGCTGTTAGGTTAGTTGGTTTCTCTTAATTGCCCTCAGCTGTGATTATCTGACCTGTGGATTAATTTACTTACTTCTGTTCAGGTGAGAGGTTGAAAAACGGATTATTTACCTGGAAGAATCCAGCAACAGCAGCAGCTCCACACTTGTCTCTGTGCATCCCGGCCATGAAGCCTCCAGCCTTGATGTCTGCTCCTCCTGTGTCGTAAGTAATGCCCTGCAAACAGAGAACAAGACGAGGAAATTACAAATAGTATTATTAGTTTTATTTATTCTTTCATGACAGATCAGCAAACATTTAAAACTCTTACCTTTCCAACCAACATGAGTGTCTTCTGGATCGGTCCCTCTCCACGGTACTGCAGCTTGATGACTCTCGCCTGATGACGAGGTACATCTGGAGAGGTTTTAGGTTTTTAATAGCATTGATTAGATCTGTAGGAAATCTGTGCTGAAAAGAAAAGTTGCTGTCTTACTGTTAGCGCAGCGGTTCACTGCAGCCAGACACGGATACTCCCTCTCCAGAGCGTTCACGTTGCTCAGCACTTCCACCTGGAAACACACAAACCAGGTCAGCCTGAAGATCCAGCTGTTTCTGCGTTGAACTATTTATACTTTCATTAGTTTTATTGACATTTTATGCAACAGACTAATTTAGCTGGAAGGTAAATGAGAAACAGTTTTCAAAATGTTAAAAAAAATGTATAATTTATTGTACAACCCATAAATAAAACCCAACTGCTATCTGTCATTTTGTTCTTGCAGTGCAGAACTTTAATGCAACTAGTTTGTTGAAAAGACTTCTTTACTGTAATATTATAAACGAACAAACTTTGAACATTTTACACAGTTTCGGCTATTTTGCAGATGAGACCATGAAAGTTTTGCAGCTGTAATTAAATAGAAAACGTAAACACTCCAGGAGTAAGTTGGTACAAATGCACACCAAACTTAAGAGTTTTGTAATGTAAAAAAAGTTCAGTAATTTTTCCTCTACTTTAAAATTATGCTCTAATTGTGTTGGTCTGCAGGATAAAATCACATTTAAAACATGGGAATTATGTATTTCCCAGGCACATAGAGACATTTTTAGCACAATTAAACAGAGGAGGGCAGAGTATCCAAACATTGTAGTCAAGTAAGAGTATTACTACTTCAACACATTTTTATTCAAGTAGCCATCCAAAAAATTTACTCAAGTATAGTAAAAATACTCATAAAAGATGTTTTTTTTTTCCCTAAAAAGTTCTACTCAGGTAAATATAACTAGTTACTCCTTACATCTGCAATCAAGTAACTAAGTTACCTTCAGTAATAAAAATGTTGCATACACCAAACATGACTGAAAACAAATTTGGTGATAACATGATAAGACTCTTATTTTTGTTTTGTTTTGCATGTCTGTAGGACTCGTCCCTACCTCCACAGGGCTGTTCTTGAACAGTTCCTGGACATATTCGGCCACGCGAGGAGCCGCCATGCGTTCAGGGTCAGAGCCGCCGATGTCACGGTAGGCCAGTCTGAGGAGACAAAACCAAACAGCTGCTGGGTTTTCAACAACAGAACCTGATAAAACAGGTGAAACGAAGCGTCTGACCCACCTCCCACTCTCCAGAGCGTTGGCCAGCTCCACCAGTCGCCGCCCCTCGGCCTCCTGCGCCGCCCACAGACCCAGAACGCAAACCTTGTGGGCCGACGACTTGATGTTCGCCTCTCGCACTTCAAGGGGCTTTCAAGGTAAGAAAACTTGTTACTAAAAGGCATTTGAAGTGATGTCAGAAATCAAATACTGCATTATAATTTTTACATACATGAATCCAAGTATAAAATATAATTTGTGACATATTTGTAAATTTCCAAAAAAATTTATAATGTCTGAATTTAATTATTTAATGATTAAAGAATGGACTCTACAAAAAGGAAACTATTTCCTGGTTACAAGAGTAAATAACTTCAAATCGTATCCATTTGGCTTTGGATTGTTTCTTTCCGTTTAGTGATTTGTATACAAGAAGTGAAATGTTTTGGGTTTTATAGATTATAATGATTTATGAATGGGGTAGTTTAGATTAGGGATGGGCGGTATGAACTGTAAAATTTTGCGTGATAATTTGTGGTGATATTGTGAAAATGATAAAAACTATAATTTAAAAAATATTACTTCTTGTTTTAGAGAACTGTATGGCTGTGACTGCCTGGCACAGCATTCGCAGAAACACTAACAAATACTGTTCTTGAAAAACATTCCCATTGGAAACAGACGTCTTCAGGATGCTACTTACTTTAAAAAAAATTATATTAATATCAACAAACTGCACACAGTAACTTAATTTAATTATATTTTTGATGTGGAATAAATAGTGGTGAAAATATAAGAGTAAAATTTCCGATAATTAAACTTTATTGTGACAACGATAAATCAAAAATTCTTATGGTAAGAAATCTTTCATGATAAAAGATATGATAAATGCTCGCTCCTTCTTCTGGCTGAAACTTTCAGGCAAATTGTTTAAATTGTTGCAGCGTTTTAAGAACGGATAAAAAGTTATTTGATGATGATATAACGCATATAGGACAATTTTAGTTTTGCTCAACTGCATTTTTCAAACCAAACATGCGTAAAGTTAATGCAAGCATTTCTGTATGACCACATTCCCTGGTGTTGATCCAGCCGTTATGGGAGGTGAAATGTTTTGACATACCAGCCTCTCATGAAAGATTGGTAAATGTGCAGCAAACTAATGGAGTATGAGGACCGCACTGGGTTAACTCGAGGAATCTCAACTGTCCGACGTTTGTTTCGATACACTCCAGGCCACTTCTTCATTCAGTCACAATTATCGATTTATTCCACTTTGATTGTGATACTTCAAACTTTACAAGAACTGCCACACAGACTGACTCAGACTGACCAGGCCAAACAATGCACAACTGCCAACAATCAACGGCACTTTAACAAGATCAACAGAAACTATGACCCTCCCAGCGCACTGCTTCTCCATACACACCAAGCCAGCGCGCCAGTAACCTTCCCATTCATACCTTGTTGACAGTCACGCCCACATCGACACACCCATTACCCAAATGTCAAAGCCATCAATCATTACTTATTTCATTCATATGGCTCTTACAGTTGACATGCAGTTCTCTCCGCCCAACCTATGAAGAATGTTTCCCATAAAACTCCTAAATGCTGAAACTGCGTCACCAGCCTTCAGTCAAGCGACAGAGCTCTGATAATGAGCCAATATTGGAGCCAGGTGTTTTTAAGCAGAGTCACAGACCGCTGCCTTATGCTGCGTTCACCCAAATTCACCGCAGTTTGAATGGCCCAAGACTGACGCTTCCGTATATAGGTCACAATTTTTACCTCTTTGCCACCGCCGCGCCCAGGCCTTTTCGGTTAATTATGCTTTCTTTTATTAGCTTCCTTTGTGATCTTGTGACGATACTAACGTCGTCGATTAAACTTATCGCTGTGGGAACGTTAGTTGTTCACACAGAAGTCTATTTCAGCGTATTAGGGCCATTGTAGATAGAAAAAAAAAAAAAAACATAGGAGCAAATTGCTGCCAAAAATCGTAGAAACTTTGACAAATGTTCTGGAAAAAACTTTGAAATTTCCGAATGTCAAAAGTAGTAAATTTTCTTAGTTTCAAAAACGTAAAATCAGAAATTTTCAAACTCAAAAACTACATTTTACCCAACAGAACAACTGTATTTACCACCTTGACGGCAGTCTGCACCATTTTGTCACATTCAGTGAGAACACATGAATTTTTCTCATGCCAATGTTGCATGCTTTCAGTTTCTCTGTCCCATCATGTCAGACTGTGATCGATCTCATGTTTTCATAACCTTTCCATTTTGTTTGCATGCCAACTTTTACACCCATCTACCAAAGCCGTCAACATTTACTGACAAGGTTAGTGGTGGATTTCATTGTTGAGTGAGTTTTATAGCATTCATCACTTTTTATATTGAAAAATGTCTAACTGATGGCTAATCAAGAAAGTGAAACAGCTTGAACAACTTGTTTTAAATGCTACAGGCGTTTTTCCACCAAAAGCTTGGGAAAAAAAAACAAAAGCAAAAAACAAGGGATCCCAAAAGTTTTATCATTTGCTCTGTCTGGAAAAATGACTAAACTATCTTTATTTTCCAGAGGAGTCTTTAGTTTCTCACCATGTAGAGGGCATGGAGGGCACCGAGTGCAGCCGCCAAGGCGTTGTCCTTATAGTCCTTGTGGGGGGGGCAAACCAGCAGGGGGCGCTGCATGCCAGCTTTCAAGGCACTGCAAATGAGACAATGACAATGAGCAAGGATTTGTGGATAAAATGAAACATGGAGGAGAGGCCGGTGAGATGCTGTTAACTGACCGTTTGATGCCTTTGACAGCGGCGTCACTGAAACGTCTGACGTCATCGTAGTCCCGGTTCACCGGGCCGGTAGAGGCAAATATCAGACGGTTCCCGGGAAGACTGGGAACCTTGATGAGCACCACCTCATCCCCCAAACCGCTGTCCACCTAGAGGTCACGAAGAACAACAGCGTCTCTGATAATGAGCTAACAAAAGAAATTATATCTCTTGAATTTTTCACATTTTATATCAGACTTAAACTGGGGTGTAGATTCTTTGTAGGGATGCAGAGCATCCAGGCATTAACATTGTAATTTTCAACTTATGGGTATCCGTACCATAAGTAAAGCTGGGCCAATATTACATCAGGACAATATGGCTGAAAAACGTACAAGCGTTTTATATTACTTCATAAATAATTCTTGATACGTTTTTTGTTTTAATTTCATGATACATGACAAATTAAAAATGTTTTGAGAACATTTTTAAGTAATATAATAGCAATACAAATGCACTCTCTCTGAAAGATCAATAAACTTCTAATGAATATTTAACACTGGAACTGGAAGACATTTTAAATATCCAAACTAAATAAACAATTCACCTCGATCAACAAATAAATACAAGTTCCACCAGTTCTGTCAGGAGAAATGAGTCATATTTCCAGTAAACTATTGTGAGAAGCAAAACTAAAAGGTTTGACCTGTCGCAGATTTTAAAAGACAATGATCACTGACGGTAGAGGCATTTCCAGTACAAATGTGTCCAAAACTTTGTCAATATTCTGCTAATGTGAATAAACAACAACAAAAAAAAAACTGTTTTACAATTGCAATATTTCCAAAACATAAGAAACGCAATTATACTAAAATTATACAGCAATACATTTGTTCACACAATAAGTAATTAAAAACAAACTTTGCCACTTATGGTCATCTTGTGACTTTGTTTCCATTGCAGTTTTGCAAAATAAACCAATTTCAGTAAAGCCAAAACCAAACCTCATCCTAGCGTTTTCCAAAACTGCCATGTTTCCATTAAGCAAATTTATTTTTATTATATGATTATTAGAAATGCAGCTACTGAACTCAAGAAAAGTTACAAAAACATCTCTGAGAAAGGTTCTCTGGCATTTATCAACTAGAAATAATTTTGGTAATTCTGACTGACCTGAAATTTGGTCTGATTTAACTTCAAAGTGAGGATTACACTTACAGAGCTGTAATCCTGCAGCGGGGCTTTCAGGCTCTCCAGCTCAGCGGGGAGAGCATCATGGCTCTGGGTCACCAAGATGATGCCATCAAAACTATGAAAACAAACCCCCCCCCCCCAATAAAATCAGCATCCATTCTGTCTGAAACAGACAGAATAAGAGGAGTAGGACACTTCCAGATACTCACTTCTGGTTTTTGAGGTCGGCGGTCCACTCAGTGGGCTGGACGCTGGACAGAGAAACAGAGTGTGATGTCAGCAGCACAACATAACTAGATAACTTAGCCAGAGTGAAGCAACAACTCTGGTTTAAAATATGGCTTAATGATAACAGCAAGAAGAAAAAAAACTGTAGGACCTTTGAAACCTGCAGCTAAAAAGAAAGAAAGCAGCCGATAAGATTCAAAAAACGTATTTTTCTTCTTGCCACCTGCAAAGTAGGACAATAAAAAAAACAAAATCTCTGCATCTAACACTTATTTTATTTCTTCGCACACTTTATAGGGTGCAATCACCTCCTTTTGTAGAAGATTACGATTTTAAATCTGATGACAAATCAACTTTATATAACACCAAACAGAAGGTTTTAGTATCATATGACACACAGGAAGAGAAACCAAAACTGTCATGTATGCAGTTGTAAAGCCTTTTAAATGAAACTTAATCCAAATGAGTTTAAATCCCGAAAGCAGAATATAAGTGTAAAATTTCCCCAAACAAAACAGTTAAAAACAGCCTCTTGAATATTAGCATTAAATAAATACATAGGTAAAATAAATAAGTCTAAAGAAATAAAGGTAGTTAATTGGGGAAAAATAAAGTCTAACAAAAAGCCACACGTTTGCAAGTTGCTACATGAAAAAACAAGAATTAATGCGTGAGGTGATACTTAAAACCGGACAATCAAGAATCAGATTTACTAAATAAAAACCTTCAACCACACCTGGTGCACATTGTTGCTGTCCTTCTCCTGCAGCCTTCGAGGTGAAAGAGACAACAGTCACCAGTTATCAGCAGCTCCTTCCCAGAACAGCTTCCTCTCTTGATCACATGACCGGTGATGCCTTCACGGACTCAAACGAGTCCACCGTTTGAAAAACACCGTCGATTTTAAAATAAACATTGACTTATCTCAGTGAGGTATCTAATCTGAATATAAAAAGGTAATATGTGCCATATTTTTCTGTAAAAATAAGTGTTTTCAAATCAGTTTGCCCATAATTTAGCTAGAGGCGGGAAACTTCCGTTAGAGGGTTTGCTGGGTAATGTAGTTCTACGTATTTCTTGACTAAACACACACAGAATATTACTAATATTTTAAATAACACAGACTGGCTTATTAGACACAGTCATTAAAATAGTTGAAGTGCTAATAAAACGTGAATTGAAACATACAAATCACTTTTGACCAAGCTGAGATTTTGGACTACAAAAGCGGACCGGAAGTAGCTAGTAGTTGTGTTTTCTTGTACAGAACCGTGAAGGTGAGTGATTTTGTCGGCTGCAGACAGTGCAAAGGGCACAATCACTAGTTTGGCAACAGTAGCTATGTTGCAATGGTACATTGTTCCTGACGAGGCATTTGTAGGCAGCTTCTCGACCTGCAGGTAGGCAGCTGTGAGGCATCGTGTTAGTTTTTTTTTTTTTTTTTTACATTTTAAATGCTGCGACAGATAAGTGGTTAGAATTCTTTTTTTTTTTTTGGCATCCTCTGTAAACGTGTCTACACGGCGGTTACCAAGTCTTCCCTTGTTTTAGCATGTGATTGTTGATTCACCCTGTAAAGCACAGGTGTCAAACTTCAGTCCTGGAGGGCCACTGCCCTGCAACTTTTAGATGTTTCTCTGCTGCACCACACCTGAGTAGAATAATTGGGTCATTAAGGCTCTGGAGAACTTATCTACCGAAGAAGGAGGTAATTAAGCCATTTCATTCCAGTGTTTTGTACCTGTGGCACATCTAAAAACTGCAGGACAGTGACCCTTGAGGACTGGAGTTTGACACCCCTGCGTAAAGTTTAATAAGTCTGAAAAGTGTGGCGTGCATTTGTGTTCGCACCGCTAGACTTGGGTGCAAATACAGCCGCAAGTATTTTTTTCTCTTTATCTCTATCAAATTTGGATGCATAACAAATAAAATTTTTTCTCTCGGCTCAACAGATAAAGCTCTGAAATTGGACACAATTCAATTTTCAAGCTTTACCTCAAACCATAATGATAATTGGACAAAGTAGTACTCTGCTAAAGCACATTTCTTTCCAGAGAGATTGAAATAAATAAAATATTCTATTTTTCAGATCAAAATCTTAATAAAATTAGTTATATTAGCATAATAGACAGTCAATTGCTGTTATCCATGTTCCATTACACTCGTTAGCGGTTTATGTTACATGAAGTTTGTTTCTCTTTTTAATAAATAGATGAGAATTCCCCTTCGCTCCTGTTGCATCTTCAGGAGTTTCATCTTTCAGAAACAAACTTTAGATACACAGAGGCGTGGCTTAAGCGGCGCAGCGATGCGCTTGGTGCAGTTTCGTTGCAGAGGCGACGGAGATGATGTCAGAGTTGGAGTGGAGCAAGACGAGGGGCTGAATGTGGTGGATCTGAAGGCGTTTGATTCCTCTATGCCTTCAACTATGAGAGAGCTGCTGCAGCTGGGAGACAAAGGGCTGGAGTGTGCACAAAGGTACCCAAACAGGATTTATTCATGCTTTTACCCATTTTTCTTCTTCTCTGATCTCAGTTCTTCTTCTCGTCAGCATCATAATATGAATGAACCTAACAGTTAATCACTATGAAATTCCTCCAATAAGTGCTCTTCCTCCTCAGAGCTCTGGCGTCTGGCCAGTTTGTGGTTGAAAGAGCAAACATCCAGCTGCTATCCCCCATCTTGGCCCCAGAGAAAGTGGTGTGTGTGGGCATGAACTACCGGGACCACTGTCTGGAGCAGAATGTCCCGATCCCTGAAGAGCCCATCATCTTCAGCAAGTTCCCCAGTGCCATCACGGGTCCTTATGATGACATTATTCTCCCCCCAGAGAGCCAGGTAAGAAAAAGGAAACATTTCCATTAATTGACTCTTAGAGCTGCTTTGAAACCACTGAATGAGGCTAAAGCAATGAAATGTGGGACCGTTTGAGAAACATTGTTGATTTTAAACAAAATGGTTTTATACCCCAAATAAAAGCACAAAATAATTTTATTGTTAGTTATTTTTCTTTAAATTTAATCATTAAATTAAATAGAATGTGTTAAGAAACAAAGAAGGAAATAATTAAATATTATATGTCCCATTAAGGGCCTCAGATGTTCGGCTTACAAAAGTAAAGTTGCGTAATTTCCTAACTTTAATAAAAAAATACTTTGAGTTGTACCTAACATTTTACATTTAAGATATAGACTAGAAAATCTCATCCTAAAAAATGATAAGGAATTAAAGTATGTTGGGTTAATAGTTATATATATAACCACTAGGTGGCACTGTGGTACAAGTCCAGATCACTGAAAGCTTTAGTCGCTAAAGCAGCATATTTTCAATCAAAATGTAGTAATTGTGAAATCAGTCATTAATTTCTATATTAATGTATGGAGCATAAAAACTCTTTATAAGGGCTGTAATTCTACCACTTAGTGATTTTATTCAAAAGAACAGATGAAAGTGGCAGCAGGATTTGTTTGTTTTTCTCCATCCTGATGAATCTCTTCACACAGACGACAAACTAATAATTTAAAACTTCAGCCTCTCAGGTGAAACATTTGTTTTATTTTTCACTGTGCGAATCGAAGGTGGTATGGTATCATAGTCTGTAAATCCTTCCCCTCGTTGCAGAGATAAAAATCTGGAACCCTCCCTCACGACTTTGATAAGATCAGATTGAAGATGTTGTCACCACTCTCCTCATAGTTTTTCTTTTTTTAGCAGCAGCAGAGATCAGTCTTTTAAACTGGTGAATGGATAGCAAAAAGGTGAACCATTTTCTCTCTCTGTTGGAGCTCCAGACTGATTTAAGTGGAAGACTTTTCAGTTATAATTTCCTTTCACTATGATGAACTCACTGGCGTGAGCAGCTGGTTTGTTCTTCGCCATGTTCATTTTCCAGATTGTGGGTCATATTTTTTAAGGTTGTACAAAAACAAGTACAGGTTTTAACTGATTGTAGAGTTTCTGTAAACTACAGAGGGTCAAAACTAAAAAAAAACATGTATATACACATCCAAACTAATGTCTGGGTTAAGACTGAGACAGATTGACGTACCTTTAAAACATCAACAGGCTCCCTCTGCTTCAAGCTTGGGCTGGTGGCTGATGATGATTCTGCTGCACATTTCTACATTATTACCTGCAGTCATAATGTTGAAACCCTGTTGAACAGTCAACAGGGTTCCTAGGAGAATAAGAGAACAAAGCATGAAAAAAATATTTCCAGTTTTTATACCTTATCACATTGTTCCATCTAGCACTTCGTCGATCGATTCCTCATAGAATAGACTATAATAAGGCAAATGTGCGAGATCCTTATGTTACAGGTCCGTTTTGAACATAAATCAGATCAGTTTGATTGATTATTTAAAATATTGCATGCTTAATTTATTGCCCTTAAAATTGAAGTCACAGTAAAACTTCTACATTTTTACTAAAAACAGTTAAAATGTTTGTGATCCAAAAAGTATTTTCAACTGAAAACGTTTGAACTGGACGAAATGAAAGTAATTAATTTATGCTACAGCCTGCTAGGAGCTGCTGTGCTGCATTAAATATTTCTGTATTGTTGGAGTCGGTAGCAGCAGGATGAGCAGGCGGTGTGTGGGCTCAGCCTCGTCTTTTAATTCGGTTAGATCTCTCTGCAGATGTCTGATGCCGTTGACGGGGATTAAATATTACCTGAACAGTTTTATCCACTGATTTCGCCTGACTTAGAGACAACCTTCCCAGTTTGTCATGTTTCCAAAGAAGATAAATTATCTCTCTCAGGGGTGAGAAGAATTTTTTGTTTCTTTTTTTAAAAATGAAGTCCTATCTGAGCTTTTTCAATCCACGTCAGATGTGTGACTGCACATTTTTATGCTTCCATTTGGGTCTCTGCTGCGCGAAGCCCCCTAGGGGACATGGAGGGTATCTTTTCTTTTGCGTTCTCTCACAATAACGTACTAATCAGTTCAGGTGGCATAACTGAATACCGAAAGCCTTTCTCACAGTGGCCATCGTACTCTCTGCTATTATGTGAGGTTAAAATCTTGTTTGTTAGTTTTATATCTTTTTCTTTAGGGTAGAAATGCACCACAAACCAATGTAAGGTAACGCAAAATAATTTTTTTTCCCCATATCACCTAGGAGGCTCTGTAAACGTGCTTCTAAACAATTAAAAAACAAAACACCCAGCTGTTTTTTTAAGTCTGGAAAATGAGCCGTTTCAAAAACCTTAAGAATATTCTATCACAAATTAGCAGGCACTGCCCTGTTACCTAGCAACCTAAGGGAGGCCCAGCCCGTTACCTAGCAACCCAAACGGAACTCCAGTTTGTTTAGCCACCTGGTTTACCGCTTTATGTTGACTTACCGTCCAGAAACCACTTGCTGTATTCTTGTTGGTTGTGCTGGAGGCTGAACCCCTATTTCCACATGGTTGGAGGGCACAGCCAGCAGTAGTTTATTTGGATTTAAAGTGACAAGAACGCTTAAAAAGAAAAGGAAAAACAAACAAACAAACAGCTCAAATTAGGCAGAACTGACCAGAAAATCTCATTATCTATATATGGACATGTTTTGAATAGACCATAGACCTACCCTACCCTGTTCAAGAAATAGGTCCCCTTTAAGACTTCATCCCGGTCTTTTCTGTTACTGAAGGAGGTGGACTGGGAGGTGGAGTTGGCCTTTGTGATTGGACGAAGAGGAAAACACATCAAGGTGAGCCTCTCATACCTGCTGACACACCTTAGTGAAGCATTTCTGGTGAAACCATCGCCATTCCTGCTGTCGTTCAGGAGGAAGACGCTCTCTCCCATGTGGCTGGGTTCACCGTGGCGAATGACGTGAGCGCGCGCGACTGGCAGTTCAAGCGCAACGGGAAGCAGTGGCTGCTGTCGAAAACGTTCGACAGCTTCTGCCCTCTCGGACCCGCCCTAGTAACTATTGATGCTGTGAAAGGTGAAAGAGAACGAGGAGGAGGACGGAGGCAATCTGGTGAATCATGCAATTAACTGTGATTTTGGCTGTTTGCTGCGTCACTGAGCTAAAATCAGAGGACAGCATGGCTCCCTGAATGCGTACCGCATCGGTGACAAAAAACAAAGTTATTATAGATGAAAAAAATGGAATAATGTGTTTTTGCAAAAATCCAGCTCAAACAAAATGAGCAGGATATATAAATCAGTGATTATATAAGCAAGATTGACTTTATTTCTCATTTCCAGTTAGTTAAACGGATCAAATGTTCAGAAAAAAACCCACATGGGCAAAATCTTAGGATTTGACACTGGTTTGTTTCTACATGCGTACATTAGTGATTTATAAGTTGACCAGATAAATTATGAAGTTAAAAAGACAGGAATAACATTATCAAGCAGCAAACAGTGAGTTGGGGTCGTCTTAAATATATCAGAGGAGAAAACATCTGCATTAGTTCAGCCTTTGTGAGCAACGTTTCCTTTTTTGGATAAAAAATACATCTAGTTTTGCAGTGAAACATCAAAGTTCATCTAATGCTTTTCAAAGATATACGTTGTATAATTGTGCTTCTGTTTGCAGCCATTTTCATGTGATTGTAAACGTTGAGTAGGGGGAGCACAGACAGTAGCAGCAAACAGCTCATACAAATACAAACATCTGTTTGTAAAAGAAATAAAAGTGATTCATTGCGTTAAGCTTTTTTAAATCTTTGTATTCAATCAAAATCAACAGGTTAAAGTCCCGTCCCTTATGAATGTGTCTTTTTCAAATGTCGTAATTAGGATATTTGCTTTGTTCATCCTTTTCTCCTCCAGATCCTCATAACTTGGGGATCCGCTGCCTGGTCAACGAGGACGCTGTGCAGAGCAGCAACACCAGCCAGATGATCTATAAGACCGCAGCGCTGATTGCTTGGGTCTCAAAGTAAGTCACAGATGCAATCTGCAGTTTTTGGTTCCCTAATAGAGCGCACAGTTTTGTCTTCACGTCTCTGAACTGAAACCAAACGCTTCAGCAGAGAATTATCTAACATCGACTGGAACATTTCACTCAAAACCAGCCAACCAAGTGGAGCGTTGCTAATCTGATTTCTACATTTTTGGACGGTAAAGCCTCTCCCTCCTTTGCTAGAGGGACAACGAATGTCCTGCTGGCAACTCGCAACACATTTCTGGCTCCTTTCAATAATACAACTGGCACTAGTTAATTTAAAAGTCTTTATTGCCCAGATTTGAAAGTAAATCACTATTATCTGTTTGTTTTGCAACAGCTTAATCTTTTTAATGCTGTTTCAAGGCTCTTTTTATAAAAATTAAATGTTGTATCTTTCAGGTTTGTGACGTTGAGTCCAGGAGACGTGTTCCTGACGGGAACTCCTCCCGGTGTCGGCGTTTTCAGGAACCCACCCGTCTTTCTTAAGGTGATTCATGCATGACGCAAATAACAGTAGGAGCTTTTCCTCCTGCAACTTTCCAGATCTATTCAATAAATTAATATATTCTATATTTTCTTTATCACTAAAACACATTTGTATAGATTATTTTCACACAGAGGGACATTTGAAAGCTTTTATTTCTGTTTTTAGTTCACAAAAAAAGACATTTAAAATTAGAATATTACATCAGACCAATAAAGAAACAGAAATGTTATGTGGGTTTAACTAAAAGTATATTTACTTTTTAATCTGAATGAGACTCAATGGGAGATTTATTCTAATTTACTGAATATGACTGCATCTAATTCCCTTCTTCAACACACCTGATCAACTCTGTTAACGAGCCGTTCGTTTAATTCAGGTGTATAAACTCACAGGAGGTTAATGCCCAACCGGAGTGAAGTTGCAAATTAAGTGAAATTGCGTCAAATGTTTGTGCAGCAAAAATTCTCCTTTTGTGCCGCAATCATTTTAAAGATATTAATGAATGTTTTCAGAGGTCAAAGGTCAGCCAGCCAGTCCACATGTACAAAATCAAACAAAATATGATGTCAATCTACTATGCTGCCTTTTGTACAGCAGAAATTTCTGTTTGTGCCGTTATAATTATTTAGATAAAAAAAAAAGCTTCCAGAAGTGAAAGATCAACATTAAATAGAAATTAATTGCATTTTTTCCAACAAAATGTTTGTAGCACAGTTGATTGACACCAAATTTGTTTGATTTTGTAACTGTGGACCAGCTGGTTGACCTTTGATGACCTCTGGAAACATTTATTAATATATTTAAAGGTTTGCTGCACAAATATTTGACATAGATTTAGTTTGATTTGCAGAACTTCACTCAGGTTAGCCCTGGAGGACTGGAGTTGTGTTTTGTTTTCACTCTTCATTTTTATCCAGACATGGAAAATATCTAAATTCCTAACTTTTTCCAGACCGAATAAGAACACAGAAATATAAACTGTGTATGAAAGTGTAACTGTATTGCATGCAGCTGTATAACAAAATGCGTCACAAGTTCTGCTGAAATGGGATAATACAGTAAAAATAGCATGTAGGTATGCTTGGAGGCCTAAAAAAGCAGAGCTTTGTGAAAGGAGCATCTTCCCACTTGGTGATTATGGGGGTGGACTCATCATGCGTTGGCTTGTTTTATAACCGTTGTCAAAGGGAAAGTTGTTACCGGAAGGCCAAAAAAAAAACCAAAACAAAAAAATCCCGGCGAGTTATGAAAGCCCAAAGTGAAAATGTCAAAGTGCAGCTGACGTCAGGCTTTTTTAATGCAACTTTTCTGCACAACCTCAGTGTAAAAATAGAAAGCTGGTTCACTTCAGCTCTACTCTTCACAACAAAACATGTTTTTAATGAGTTCCTAAATCACAGAAATGTGGATTTTAGCATAGTGATTCATACCAGCCGCTGTGTGAGACATACAATTAGCGCAGAGCTTAGTTTATCTGCAAGTTTCAAGCTTCCTTCCTGTTAATAAATGGGCCAAAAAATAAAGAAGGGGATCAGATTCTGGCATAGTACCGCTTTGTTAATTAGCAGATCTTACACTCGGCAGCATGATTCAATTTCTTTTGGAGCGGTTTGTGTTTTTCCTGCTTTCCCTTTCTCCATTCCCATGGGATTTGACTATTCTTGACCAAATGTTTAGGCAGACAAAAAGCTAATTAAGTAGTAATGGTAACAGGAGAGCGTTCCTTAAAATAGATGTGCAGTCTTCCATGTGACGCACAGCGCCTTGTAAAAGTATTTAGACGGTCCTGAACTTTTCCACAGTTTGTCAAGTTACAGCCACAAAAATTGTTATTTTATGTGACCAAGAAACAGAAAGTAGTGAATCATTTTAAAATGAAAAGATAAAATTGTTTAGGTGACATGTTATACTTCCTTGAACTGGTTAGAATAGATCTATGGAAAATACAAAACGTGCATTATATTTTTTGCACAAAATCATTCTCAGATAAAGACATTTCAGTCTGCTCTGTTTCGCCTACTGTTATTTTAAATTCAAATAAGTTGCTGCTGGCCACGCCACCCAGCTCAACGTTTACACTTGCATGTGCAAATGGCTGCAAACAGATGCACAGTAACGGAGTCTTCTGCGCAACCAACAAGAATGCAGCAAGTGGTTTCTGGATGGTAAGTCAACAACAAAACAGTTGTCTTTTCCAGCAGCCATCATACAGTGCGTACAGCGGTAAAACCAGCTGACCAAACATGGTGGAGCTTGGCTTTGGTTGATAGCCAACGGCACTGTGTCTGTCGATTGTTACTTAATCGGGAGTTTTTTTTTTTAAACTGCTCTTTTTTTTTTTTTTACGGTAAAAAATAAAAAAATTTTGATTATGGTAAAAAAAAATCTATTATATTTCTTCTACTTTAGTATTATGTGCTACTTTTATGGTCTTTTGAATAAAATCACAATAAAAACAGGTTTGTGGTGGTAACATGACAAGTTATGAATCTAGAGCTCAGGGGGTGTAAATATTTTTACAGAGCACCTTTACTTTTCTAAAAAAGAATATAAAAAATAACCTTTATTGTCCCTCATTAAAGTGGGAAAATCAGCAAAGTGATTCTAAAACTGCTCAATTTAGCAAGATGAAGGCTCTGTTGTCTTTTGGTTGTTGTGATGCTTGTTTAGGAAAAAGTAAGAAATAGTTTAAGTTGAACTAATGTTTTATTGTTTCCTTTCAGAGAGGCGACAAAGTGGAGTGCCAGATTGACCAGATCGGCTCCATCATCAACAAAGTGATTTAAATTCTTCAACAGGAAACTGTAAAATAAAAAACCCCATTAAGTTAGTTGTTTTATTTGCAACTGTGTAATAATAACAAAGAGGGAAAATGTGGTATTTTTACTACAACATAAAACAATGTAATTAGTGACTCAACCTACTGACTCACCAGCTGGTAAAGAGTCCATCAGCAGCCGCCCACTCATGATGTACAGCACAAACCGTGAACCTCTTGACTAACTTTAACACACCGATTAAAAAAAATCAGGATAATAAACGCTTCATTTTTTTATTTTCAAATTTAGAGGATTTGCGTGGCAGCTATTTCATGAAAAGGAAGACTGCACACACTATAATGGAATTAAAATATTCATGTTACCTGAAGGAGAATTTATAATCGGTATTAAGAATTTTGTGTTTAATTTCCCTGCAGCTCAAAGCACAGAAGCCCTCTTTAATTACCACCCACAGGAGAACTAATAAATGTGTTTATCTGGTTCCAATAAATGCAGTTTGACATTTTTTGAAGAGAAACATCTGACTGAAGACATTTTGTATAACAATAATTAGATTTTTTTTGTGGAATATTAAACAAAAATTAAGATCTATATCTCAAAGAAAGCAAGATTAGTCAAAATTGTGCAACTAAAATATTAAACATTAATATCAAACTGTTTAAGAGAATATTTATGAATGGTTTAATTGTTGCTCAATGTCCCAGTTTAATTTTTTTTACAGCTAGTGAAACATTATAGATGGTTTTATTTGAGCTTCTTATGAGTGTTTGCAGCTGTCATATAATCATTAATAACTGGGTTTGATTACTTTCAGCTGCTCTTCAGTTTGATTTGTAATATTTTAACTATTTCTATTGAACATTTGCATTTCAAGCAACAAATGCAAAACAAGCAGAGGACAGAAAAAAATCAATAAGGTTTTGGGTCAATATTAAAAATATATAGTGTATATACAACAATGATATAATGTGGTGAATTACTAAGAAAATGTTTATTTTTTTCCAGCACTGTTCACATTTTCTTCATTTCATAAAGTTTGTGTTTTATGTCCATCCATTTTGAGGAAGTAGTTCCTCCTTTCACTAATTTTTTCTCATTTTGTTGGCTGGATTATTAGTAACATGTATTTGTTCTGTTGTTTCAGTCCAGCTGGATAATTTACTGTCTAGTAAAGGAAAATCTGAGGGCATTTCCAAAAATATTCTACGTTTTTACTTTGAAGCTCCTATTTAATAAATCACAGCTTTACCACAGCCTATTGGGGCCATTCTAGATAGAAAAAAGGAATAGTACATTTCCACCAAAAAAATTATACATTTCTGAGTTTCAGTAGTCAAACATTTTCTAGAAAAATCTTTGAAATTTTTAGGTTAATCTCAAATTTTCAGGATTTTTTTTTGACATTTCTGAGTTTAATTAATCAATTAAATATTAGATACAAGTCCCACAACTATCCTGACTATTGACAGTGAGACGTTCTGCAGAGAAAAATGTGAATGTTTATGGCAGAAATGCATTTTGTTTCGCAGCGAAGAAATATCAGCCAAAAATCATCAACAACTTAATTTCTGTAGTTGTCGTTAAACAGAGACTTTCACTGAACTCTTGAATTAATTCTGTCTGAAATTTATGCACCTTTTTCTACCACAATTCTTTTCTTCCACTGAACTTTCCATTCAGACAGTATTTTCTGAACAGTCAGCAGATATATTTTTGGGGTGTTTATGTAATTTTTAAAAAGTGGTTCTGAAACAATATTTTCTAGCTGTAAAAGGACAAAATGTTGAAAATATATCACCAATAAATCTAAAAGATTCTTCATATTTTGAACTGAATTAACTTCAAATGTCAAACATAAATCAAGTCTCTTCTTGTTAATTTGTAAAAACTGCAAAAAGGTTTAAATAAAGAAATTTACTACATTTAAACCTTAATTTGTCAGGTTGCAGTTCCTGAGTAGTGCCACCGGGTGGCGGTAAAGTCGCACCGTCACTCAGACGTGTGGCGTCTCAGCTGTGGTTTGTTCCTGAGTTAAGGGTGAAAAGCAGTTCCACTCACTCTGGACTGTAAAAGCAGTCAGCTTGTACACAGCAAACATTAACGGCTGCCAGAAAAAACTCCCATCAAAGCGAGGAATCGATTGTTCTCACTGTCTTGATGTCCAGAGGTCTGCGTCAAAGACTCTCCCCAGAGGCCTGACTCAGCGTGGATGATCTACATTCAGGGGCGAGAGATCCTCAGAAAAAAATTACTTGTCAGGAAATATCCTATATTCACCCTTAAAGAGCTCAGGCTGCTTGAACGCGACATGAATCTAAGATGAACCAAGAACTTTTTTATTTAAAACATTTTACATATAAGGAACAGCTGATGACAGGTTCTTCGTAATGCTCTCCTCCAGCTGAGAAATGGCTTAAAAGTAAAATTATAAAATGCAATTAAAACAAAGACAGCTGCTTCTAACTCAGAGTGACTATTTTAGTTAACAGAACAAAGGCTTTTTCTGACAACTACACAGAACAAGGTCAGATTTTTTTCAGCAGAACAAAGCAGAGATGAGGCCTTGAGTCATTCTGCGCACTTAACATTAATTGTAGAGGTACTGTGAGATGAAGTGCTGCAGCTTCTCCCGGTTCTCTGACAACTGGAACAAAGGACTAACACTGAGGAAGATGGCTCCCGTCTGACGCGTCTGCAGAAGGACCTGAATTAAAAAACAATGAACGTAAAAATAAAACGTTAGAGGACACTCCAGCTGCACTGCTGCAGCCTCAGATTCATCACTCTGCTTCTAATCCTGCACAGGGTTAAAATACAATCTTCGCCTAAAAAACATGAAGAAAAACTATTAGGGCCACACTAATGAAAAAAAAAAGAACATTATGTGAATAACTTTATTCTCGTAATTTTATTTATAATAAAAATCTGAGAAATTTATAAGAAAGTCGTAACACTGAGAATAAATATGACTATTTTGCTATGATTGGAATATTACAAGAACAAAGTCATAGTATTAAAAAAAGTCACTGTACTACGAGATAAGATAAGGTTGAGATAAGAAATTTGCATTATGACAATAAAATTAAAATAAAGAGAATAAGGCACATTATTTCAAGAATAAAGTCAATATAAGAATAAAGTAATATTACGAGAAAAAAGATTAAATAATGAGAACAAAGTTATACTACTACAAGAATAAAGTCAATATAAAGAGAATAAAGTCATATTTTGAAAATAACATCTTTATATTACAAGAATAAAGTCTAAATAATAAAAGAATAAAGTCATATTATGAGAATAAAGTTGAAATAATATGATAATAAGGTCATATAACCAAAATGAAGCTGTAATTTACAACTTTATTCTCATATTTCAGCTTCATTCTGGTATGTATGACTTTATTTTCCTAATTTTATTTTATTAGCATATAATAAAAAGCGAAGGAGAGATGGTGGATAAAAACACAAGAACAATAACTGAGCAAACTGAAATAATGAGGCCAAAGGAGAGAGACAAAAGTCAAGTAGTCCTTTCTGTTCTTTAAGCACCAGAAGCGTTTCTTCTTCTATGGTTTGACTCGCAGCTCTTCAACGTGCCGCCTGTCCGACATCAGGGACGAGACAAGGGTGACTGATAACCTCAATAATAAACTGAATAATTGCCTCCAGGGATCTTTGCAGATATATGGGTCAATGACGCTCTATTTTTAAAGAAGGAGCTTCCGAAGTTACAGTCGAGACACTGATTCAGAGAATAATAAAGATTTATAACTCCTCACTTTCTTCTAAAACCAATTAGTGTGCTCCTCCTGTAGGTTTAGTGTTGAATTTGATGCAGATTAGCCAGTCTGCCCCTCTGATTTCTCATCATTTGGAGCCGTTTTCAAAATATCAGCAGATGGAGAGGCCAGATGCTCGTATTCTCATCAGCTAAAGAAAAAACAAATAAAAAAAACATTCTCTATCCTCCATCTTGGACTGGATGGAAAACAACTTTTATTGCCTTTGAAAGCTGCAGAGTGATAATCCCTCACAACAAACATGCAGAGTTTATCTGTTCTGATCAAAGTTTGAGTTTAATCCTCGCTCCGCTGAGTGTGAGTTTTTCACATCAACACAACCCACAGAAAAAAATGTCACCAGAGGAGTACCTTAAAAATAACTCTTTACTTGTTTAACCTCAGTCAAGTACGCAGACTGTTTCCCTCGGTAAAATCAACAACGATTCTTAGCAAAATAAACACCTTCATAGCTGCAGCGCCAGACTCAGATGTCTTTATTTAGAGAAGATATTTTTAAATTATATCCCAAAAATCAAAACTGCCATATAGAGAGATAGATGTAAGAAGCATTACAGACTTCTTCCTGTTTTTGCCAAACTTAAATGTTTCAGATAATTAAATACAATTTAAAGGTAATCTGAGTAAATACAAAATGTAAACTTTTCCATTATGACAATATTGACAATTTTAATGGACTTTTAATAAAATTTTTAATGCAAGTTTGCATTAAAAGTGTCATTATTTACAGTCGTAAAGATTCCTAACAGGTATTTTGCCACGTTTATGACAGTGTCCTGTCAGTCTGTTGCACAACCCGTCAAATAAAGTGTTACCAAACCGTTCGAGCACAGCACGTTTTATCAGATATTTTACAATGTAAACAAAAACCATGACCCTCACTCTTCATGTTTTATATTTAAGTCATTTGCAAAGCACTAATTTTGATTTTCTTCTTAAAATTAGACACTAATATCACTAATATTTAGGTTTACTAAGGAATATCGCATTCAAAACTGATGACTAAGGTGAGCTAGTTCATGTTTGATCAATGGATTTAGTTCAGAGTATCCAATTTGCGAATTAACGGATATTCCTATTATGTAAAATTCACTTTTTGTACATTTTTATCCTTCCATCTGTATCTCAACTGCTTCTAAAAGCAGCCCAATTGCTTAAAAAAACCCACCCCGCAGTTTTTTGGCACTAAATTAATGTTTTTGGTGTCTATAATATGAGCAACCCAAGCTAAGCTCCAGAACATTTGGTCAGCTGGTTTTGCCGCTGTTTGTACTGTATATGGCGGCTTAAAAAGACCAGTGTTTTGTTTTTGACTACCGTCCAGAAACCATTTCTTGTTGGTTGCATAGGAGGCTCTGTTTTTGCTTTTCAAAAATGTACAGTTGTGTAATTGTGCATCTGTTTGCAACAATTTTAATGTGTGAGTGTAAATACTGAGTTGGGGGGGCGTGGCCAGAAGCAGATTATTTGGATTTAAAGTGACAAGAGGCCCTACGACAGATCATTCTGGAAGGAAATCTAAATATCTAAAAATGATTTTTGTGCAAAAAATGTAATGAACATATTTTGTATAAACCGTAGACTCATTCTAACCTGTTCAAGGAAGCATAATGGGTCACCTTTAGTATGTAAATAAACATGGTGTCTTTCAATAGGAGTGATGATTTTATTGTGAAGAGAAAAAAAATTCTGATGTTGTATAATATTTGTGTCACATCACTCATCCCCTTACGTACTTTCCTCAAACTTTTAAAAACCGTAGGAACCCAGAACACAGAAACTCAACAAGAAAGTGACAAAATTAGATTCCCTACATTTCTCCAAACCTTGAAAGCACCACAACAAAATGTAAGCATTTCAAGGATTTCTGATCCTATATGAACCCAGTCTGAACCAATGGACAGTTGAATTGCACCTGAAGCCTCAGAGCTGAGTGGAGCTGTAATTCTCAGCCGACAGATTTACACACACACACCCACAGAGAGAGAGAGGGAGGCTGTCACTCACCCCGAGGTCTATTAGTGTTCTAACTGCAGTGTGTGCTGCCTCCTCTGAGCAGCTTTCTGTGAGATACAGCACAAAGGCACACATGAATCAAAAGAACAGGCACATATCCAATATAGAAAATGAGGTCGGGATAACAGAACAAAGCCTCTACCAGTGGGACTGTAATTTTTACACTACGTATTATTGAGGGCTGCCATTTAGGTAGATTCTCGCTGCCATGTGTGTTATTTCTGAAATGCGAGAATGTGGAGAGTGAGTGTGGGGGCTGCGGTGGCTTTCCTCTTTGGCCTCTGCAGATTTGTTAGAACTCAGTGAATCAGTGGGTAAAGGCGAAGTGACAAGCTTTTAAAGTTATGACACAAGAAACAGAGGAGCTCAGTGTGGGTGTGTGTCGGGTTAGGCTCACCATAGTGCCGTTTCTTCTGATTTGCTGTGTCACAGAGATGGGAGTGTATCTGAGATAGAAATTCGGCTTCTGCAGCAGGAAAGATGAGAAAATAGAGGCATTACTCTGGCAAAGCGAAGGCCTGACACTTCCTACAGATGGTGGATGTTCTCTTTATGCTTCAACAACATACTACCGTATAGTAAATTTGTAGCTGCTCACTGCAGAAAAAAACGTTTGAAAGATAAGCATCAATATTAATTTCATCCCTGCAGCAACTCCGATACTTTGATTAAAAATTTAACCTCAAGTCCAACATGTTTCCTTTTTATCTAAGTCATTTAAAGCTGTGATAATTCATGGAACCTGTCACAGGTGACTAGAGTAAATCCAGAGTTTCGTACCAGGCAGAGGAGAGTCCATCACGTCCAGAGCGTTGGTGGTCCAGCACAGCGCCCTCAAATGTCCAGCTAGCATTCTGCAGAGGAAGAAGAGCATTTCTGGGCACTGCTTCGGCTGACTTATCTAGGAAAGTAAGCACAAAGAAAATTAAAGCTGCGGAGCAGCGTCGTGCGGCCCTCGCAGCCAAGCGCCGCTCCGGCCTATCAGCCACCGCGGGGGTTC